>JARFJB010000708.1:2554905-2709905 GCA_036346205.1 Vesta saturnalis | reverse complement strand
TATATATATATATATATATATATATATATATATATATATATATATATATATATATATATATATATATATATATATATATAAAATATATATATATATATATATATATATATATATATATATATATATATATATATATATATATATATATATATATATATATATATATATATATATATATATATATATATATATATATATATATATATATATATATATATATATATATATATATATATATATATATATATATATATATATATATCATATATATATATATATATATATATATATATATATATATATATATATATATATATATATATATATATATATATATATATATATATATATATATATATATATATATATATATATATATATATATATATATATATATATATATATATATATATATATATATATATATATATATATATATATATATATATATATATATATATATATATATATATATATATATATATATATATATATATATATATATATATATATATATATATATATATATATATATATATATATATATATATATATATATATATATATATATATATATATATATATATATATATATATATATATATATATATATATATATATATATATATATATATATATATATATACTACAACACACACACACACACACACACACACACACACACACACACACACACACACACACACACACACACACACACACACACACACACACACACACACACACACACACACACACACACACACACACACACACACACACACACACACACACACACACACACACACACACACACACACACACACACACACACACACACACACACACACACACACACACACACACACACACACACACACACACACACACACACACACACACACACACACACACACACACACACACACACACACACAGACTGTCATGAAAAGTAAGTGGTTGGGTCAATTGAATCCTAGCAATTCGCTTTAGATTGTATTAAAAAGATTGTCGGAGAAAAATATAATAAATAAAAAAAGAGTAGGTGTCCCAAAAATGATACATTCTTGTACAAATTAACCTCTTAATACACCAATTAAAAATAAAAACGCGGTCGTTTTTCCACCAATTATTTTATTTTCTATTTTCTTAAAATACAAAAGAACAATAACAAATCTTGAGAAAAAACACAAAAAGATGCTGTTTTATGCAAAATAAGACTAAAGTAATTACACCTACTTCGCTGAACCGAGTTAACTCGGGCAACAAACAAAACTTCAAAAGGATTAAAAAAATATTGAAAAATAAGTTTTTAGTCAAAATTTACGACAGTATGGTAAATTTTAAAACACGGAATGACACAAAGAGGAATATCACATTCAGCACACATGTATCTCGTTTCTTTACGAATCCTTTTATTCTTTTCGTTCTTTTTCCTTGAGCAGAGGAAACACTGTCGATTGGGATTTTCTTTCTTTGCCGTTGGTGGCACAAATGATGGAAACTGTCTTGCTGATAATCTGAGTGGTGTTGGGACGTTTGATGGCCGTCCACTTCTTGAAATGGTGGTAGTTTTATATTTTTCAATGGAGAGTTCAATTACTTTGAGACGAAACTCTAGTGAATCCATTCCACCGCTAGATTTTTGGTAAAGAACAAAGGCATTCCATATTGCCAGATTTAAGAGATGAAAGAAAATCTTTTTATAAAACTTTTTTCCTCTTTTTCTTGTCACACCATACGAAGACAAATGTTGATCGACACGATCAACACCACCCATGGTATGATTATAATCCAACACAAGTTGCTGTTTTTATTACTCCTTTGCGGGTCTGTACTTCCACCATTGATGGTTTGTGAATGGTAGAGATAAGAGGGATATCTTTCTTATCTTTCCATTTCATTACACACACTTTGCCTCTCTAAAAAGCAATTGTTTCTCCAATTTTCAATTTTTTACTCTTCATTTCACTAGGTACGTCTTTTCGTGATACGCGTAATGTTCCATAAACGTCAGTCTTATTTTTTATCAATAGATCAGCTAATCCAGGTGAGTTATAAAAATTATCCATCGTCAAACAATATCCTTTATTCAACAACGGTCTCATCAAAGACATCACCACTTGAGACGACATTGGAAGATCTTCAAATTCTCTATCAAGAACGGTATTCTTACCAGTATAGATTATAAAATTATAGACATAACCACTTTTCGATTCACATAATAGGTACGTTTTTATACCGAATCTGGCTCTTTTGAGTGGAATGTATTGCATCCATCCCAGGCGACCTTTATATAGTAATAAACTTTCATCAATAGTCACAAATTTCTCTGGTGTAATAGCATCGCCAAATTTTTTATTTAGATTTTCATAAATTGGCCAAATTTTGTTGAGTTTTGGACAAGGATGATTTGCTGAATCAAATTCATCATTATTTGAAAAGTGTAGAAATTGTTTTATCGCCTCGAAGCGTTTCCCAGTCATACACTCCCCAAAAAATGGTGTATATAATAATGGATTTTTTGTCCAATAATGACGGTATTCTGGTTTCCTTACTATACTTTGCAAAAGTGCAATATTTAGAAATACTCTAATCTCATTTGGATTGGTGTCAAACCAAGAAGTATTTTCTCTGCCTCGCTTATGACTTTTTACATATCTATTTGTCTCATTCACAATACATTGTATCAACTGTTCATCAAAAAAAAAGCTCGAAGAAATTTAGGCAACTATAATCTCTAACATCAATATTTTTTATACCAGGTATTTCAGTGAAGGGGAATGGTGGAGGTGGAGAATCATCTTGTTGTATTCGAAACCATTGTCGAGCTGAAGCAAGCATGTCTTCATTACTACTCTCTTCCTCTGATATAACCTCAATCTCTGAATCACTACCACTGTGTTCTAAAGCTTCATCTTCTGAACTAAATAGCAAATCGTGATCACTTTCCATGTTCGGTAAGAAAAAACAAGTGTTAAAAATAAAACGACCTCGATACTAACGCGAACACTGAAGTAATGCGTGATTGCACTAATTGATTCTTACACAATTTTTTTACATTAGACAATTTAGTAATGTAGCATTTCTACAAATGAAAGTTCTTTCTATAACACTGACCAAATACACGGCAAAAACTTGGGAGTGCATACCTTACATGAAAGTAACAAAAAAATGTACCTGTAAACACGGGTCTGAAAACACTTCCCTTTGAATATGGCTTTCAAAAACTGGTTTTCGGTTTATAGATCCGGAACGGCTCCAGCTATCGCAACCAATTTTGGGACCTTAATTTTTGTCTCAGTAAATCCAATTATTTGAGACCACTGAGCAAAGCTCGCAGTCCATAATAATTTTCTGTCTCAATTCGTGCATATTTGCCACCGGTGTTCCATAAACGATCGTTTTCAGATATCCCCACAGATAGTAATCTAAAGAATTGAAATCTGGTGACCCTTGCTGGCCATGGCTGAGGTCCACCTCGTCCAGCCCATTTTTGAACAAATTTATGATTAAGGTAATTTCTTAGATCTAATCTAAAATGAGATGGAGCCCCATCACGCATTAGCTACAAGTTATTTCTTAGCACAAGGGGGATCGGTAATTCTGTTAAATCATTTTGAAGAGACTGAAGATAGGTTTCCCCATTTTATCTTAGTGGTAGAAAAAATGGTCATATTAAATAATTGTCTACAATACCAGCCCATACATTTAAATTAAATTGTTGTTAATGGCGGGATTCAAGAAAAGAATGGGCATTTTCATCAGACCAAACATACGTATTATAAAAATGTACAATACCGTCTCTTCTAAAGCCTGCCTCATCGATAAACAACACTAAATTATTGAACTGTCGATTATCGCAACATTTTAGAATAAACCATTGGGAAAATTCAAACCGAGAAAGGTAATCAGTAAGCGGTAACATTGCTTGTACCCGTTTAACGTGGTACGGCTTTGACGGGTCCAAACGATTTGTAATTTCTCACATAGTGGAGCGTGGATTTTCTTCTACTGCACGTAAGATATTTTGGTATTCTTGCCGTTCGTGATCTTCTCTGGTTAGTAACGGTCAAATCTATGAAAATGATTAAAGAGAAGCAAATAAAATACATAGTCTAACCACAGTATATACGTACGTTATACAAACAGTAGGTTCACTTGCGAGAAAATTTGGTAAAAAATTTGTTTACAGCTGATCAACTCGCAGGCGAGTGCGCAAACGGTTACCTCAAGCAAAATTAATCAGCTGTTTTTGTGTTAGGTCTATTTTTAAGGTTATGCGCCACGTGCAGAAACTTTACATTCGTAAGAATAAGTAATAAACATGCCCCATTATTGTTGTGCACTAGGTTGCAAAAATAGCACAGAAAATTCTAAGTTAAGTTTCTTTAGATTTCCAAAAGAATCTTCCAGGTGAGCTATTTAACCTATAAAGTTGATTTCTTGTTTTTGATTTTGTATTAGAACATAGAATATATATTTTTACTTAGGTGTGAAGAATGGAAGAAGAAAGTGGGATCACACCAAATTGATAAATTTACAGCAGAAATGTGTTATCGTAGATTGCGAATATGCTCGATGCATTTTGAAAGATGTATGCTTTCTAGTATGCTAGGAAATAGACTAAAAGAAAATGCAATTCCAACACTTTTTAATAATGGTAAGCAGTCGACATACAATAACGTTGTCTGACAAAACACTAATATAGGGGAAGGTGGGGGAATACCGCGCAGTGGGTAATGCCGCGCATCACGTGTTCGTAAATATGACTGATGCTATGTCAATGTAACCATAATTATCCGTCTCTACGACAACGTGTGAAGTAGTGCTAAAAGTTTAGTCGACATATTACCGCTGCATCATATGTTTATTAAGTTAAAAGATTTTTTTGTTATATTGATGTTAAAATTTGTTGTATAATACAAAGCGGTAAGTAAAGTTTCTGTTATTATAATTAAATCAACTAGGTATATTTTTAATTATTGTTTAATAGGGTATACTTTGTTTATGGTTTTATAACTTAAAATGTTTTCGTCTCCGTAAAATATTAGATTATGTTTACGTCACACGTATGGGGGAATGCCGCGCATTAGCCGTGGGTAAAACCGCGCCCTGTTTTGTTGAAATATTAATTCCGAAATGAAATAAACCTATTTTGAAGGCATTTTCAGTAAGAATTAGCTTTAAAATGAGTCTTAAAATATTTTTTATTTTAGATGCCTAGAAATTATAATAGGAAAACTGAGAAAGGTTTGTGGAATGCAGAGCACATGGAAGCCGCACTTGCAGCTATCCGAGGGGGTCGAGCTAAACGAGAAGTAAGTAGAGCTTTTGGAATTCCAGAATCTACTCTTCGTGATCGACTAAAAACAGGAAACACTGCAATGCCAAAACTAGGAAGAAATCCCATTTTTACTAAAGAACAAGAGGAAGCATTAGCGGGACGTACTGTAACCTTAGCCAAAATGTTTTTTGGTATAACATTTACAGAACTTCGGAAAGCGGCGTACCATTTTGCGCAATCCAATGGAATACCACATAAATTTAGTGATACAACTATATTGGCTGGTAGAGATTGGGCTACATTATTTTTAAAACGGCAGCCTTAGATATCATTACGAAAACCAGAGGGAACCAGTATCAATCGTGTAAATGCTTTCAACAAGCCCGAAGTAGACCGTTTTTTTGAAAACCTTTTAACAGTTTTTGAAAAATATACATTTCCTGAAACTAAAATTTTCAATGTTGATGAGACGGGGATTTGCACCGTACAAAAACCAGGACGTATATTAGCCCCCAAGGGACAAAAACAAATTGGGTCCCTTATTTCGTGGGAGCGGGGAAAGAACGTTACAGTTGTGTGTGGCGTCAGTGCAGCTGGGCAATTTATTCCCCCGATGTTTATTTTTCCACAGGGGCGAATGGACATTCAATTAACAAAAAATGGACCTGTGGGTGCAAAATATACGTGCTCCAAGAATGGCTGGATCAATGAAGGTCTATTTCTTGAATGGGTTAAACATTTTCAAGCACAAGTAAAGTCGACGATAGAGGATCCAGTTTTACTGTTGCTTGATAACCATACGAGTCACATTGCTCTAAATATTTATGAATATTGTAAAAGTAACGGAATTGTAATGGTGTCCATAACTCCGCACACTTCTCACCGCCTACAACCTTTAGATTTGGCATTTTTTGGGCCACTGAAGAATGCTTTTAACAAGGAGTGCGATTTATATTTGAAAACCCACCCTTGCCAAAAAATTACACACTACGAATTAGCTGAAATTTTCAATAGGGCCTATGTTAAAGTTGGAACGATGGATAAAGGGGTATCAGGTTTTCGAGCAGCCGGAATTTGGCCTATGAATCCAGATAAGTTTTCTCCAGAGGATTTTCTCCCCGTAAATATTATGGACGTGACAAATATTGCGGCTCCAGTTAATCGGGATGAATCAGCAGTTACTGATGGGATTGAGGAAGTAAGTGATGAAAATATGGTACCGCAAGCTGGACCTTCAAGTGCACCAGACGTTATAATTACTAAAAAGAAAGAATTACTCACATTTTACCACTTCCAAAAGTTCAACTTAGCGCAACGTCGAGTAAGAGGAAAAAACAGCATTCAGAAATTTTAACTGCTATACCATTTAAAAAGGAGTTGGAAGACAAAAATGAGAAAAGGCTTCGTAAAAATCTACCGAATAAAAAATCTGAAAAAGCCTCCCAGCCCAAATCTTTCAAGAAAAGTAGAGACACTGCCAAAAAGACAAACAAAAAGGCTCAGTTACATGACACTGACTCTGACTCAAATTGTAGTGTTGATGAAGATATGATCTGTGATGACAATGATGATGATGACGTTGAAGAAATAAATGCTGAGCACGACAAACATAATGATATATGCTTGATTTGCGGCGAATTTGGTAGGGACAACGAATTGTGGTACCGTTGTATAAGCTGTTCCAACTGGTGCCACGCAGAGTGTAGTGGATGGTCATCGGCCAAAAATTACACATGTGACAATTGTGTTCCTGAACGAGTGAAAATCTCTAAAAAACAGTTATCACTTTAAAATCAGTGTCATTTGCGTTTAACCTACTTTGAAATTAATTTTTTAACCTTAACCCAGAGATATTTTTTATTTTTTATATCATTATATGTAATTCTAGCTCTCCATGTATGTTTTTTTACTGCAAAGTGCCTTAATATAACATAATTACTTAGTAAAACAACATTTTATTATTTAAAATAGGAATTCTGGGATTTTTCTCACATGCGCGTCATTACCCCAAGGTGGTGGGTAACACCGCGCATCATCTCAAAAAAAAATTTTTTTTTTCAAAACGGCTTGTTAACAGGACTGCACTTTTTCGACAGTTAGTTTCCCTACTATGTATACTACAACATATTAAAAAACCAAAGTTAATGACCCTAAGACACAGTATAATAATAAATTATTATACTGTGCCTAAGATGTCCCCGTAAACTCAACTCAAAGTTATGTGCGCGCCATTACCCCACCTTCCCTTAGTAATTCATGTTATTTATTTTTTAGAATGTGTTAAAAGTACTGTAATAGAAGAAAGTTATAATGAAAGCAATGAACAAGAAATCAATGATTCTCCATCAACCTCTACAATAAATGTCTCCCCCCGGCTAGTATCTGGTAATCAAAATCAACTTAAAATTTTAAAATATCTAGTAATTATATTTTGCAGATATTTCTGTTCAAACGCCAACACATTTCGGCAATAGAACCCCAAGAAAGGTGATACTAAGATCAAAAATTAGATCACTTCAAAAGAAATTAAAGCCTAAAAAACTTCTAAAATCACCTATAAAATTAAAGGAAGTGGAAGACTTTTTAAAATCAGTTTATTCTCCTGAAGTGTCTTCATTTATTTTAACACAAATGTCATTATTGCTGAAATCGCCAAAAGGGGCAAGGTACTCAAATGAATTTAAGCAGTTCGCATTATCGATTTATTTCATGGGTCCAAAAGCATACATTTAGATTACCATCGAAATCCACTTTAATGAGAATAACACGAAAATGGGATATAAAGCCTAACTTTTCGAAGTTTTTATTATCAACAATTCAATTAAAAACAAATCTTTTAAAAGTTACTGCGAAGGATTGCATTTTATGTCTGGATGAAATGTCTTTAAAAACTTATTTGTTTTACAATATAAGAAGTGATGAAATTGTAGGATATCATGATAATATAAGTGGGAAAACATATCTTCCAGCACATAATGTTTTAGTAATCATGGCTCGAGGCATTAATGATAACTGGAAACGGGCAGTAGCTTGCTTTTTTTTAAACTCAACATGCCCCGCACATGAATTAAAAACAATTATGAGTGAAGCCATTATTAGGCTGCAGAATATAGGTTTAAATGTAGTGGGGGTTGGGTCAGACCAAGGGTCAAATTTTGTGAAACTTACAAAAATGCTAAATATCACCCCAGATAATCGATATTTCTATGTGAATCATCAAAAGATTTTTTATTTATTTGATGTTCCACATTTATTAAAGTTACACGAAATAACTTTTTTTCCTATTCATTTGAAATTGCAGAAGGAATAACTAATAAACGATTTGTCGAGATATTTTATGATCGTGATAAAGTTCAGAAATATCGGTTATGTCCAAAATTGACGGATCATCTCAATCCTACTCCTTTCCAAAAAATGAAAGTTAAATATGCTGCTCAGATATTTAGTAACGCTGTAGTAACTGGTTTAAATACTTACATTTCAGTAGGGTTATTGCCATCAACAGCTACAGCAACTGCAGTGTTTGTAGAAACATAGATAAATTATTTGATATTTTAAATTTGTGGCAATTTAATAGTGGGAAAGATCTTAATAGACCATTCATGGGGTCATCCAAAACAATTAACCTTTTTAAAAGACATGGTACTCGTAATTTAAGTGTAAAGTTTAAATGTTAAAGAAATATAACAAAGAGAATAAAATTTTTATATGGGTGGCAAATAACTATAAATGCAATTTTAAATTTGTGGATGTCACTCAAAAATAAGGGAATCAATAAATTATAAGACTTAACCAGGACTGCTTAGAAAATTATTTTGGCAAGATAAGAAATGCAGGTGGCAATAATAAAGATCCCACTCCTATACAATTTGTGAGAGCGTTTAAGCAATTATTTGCTATAAATTTTTTTGTACATTCTGATGGTGCTAACTGCATTGAAGAATTAGACAGTTGTCTAGTAAGTTTAAATTCAGGTATGGTTAACAGATATTCAGTATTAATGCAAATTAATTCTCCATACCCAATGTTAACTGTGGGATGTGATGACTAGACAGTGGGAGGATGTAACGGAACAAAATGCTTTTATATATGTTGTGGGGTATTTAATGCATAAGTGTCTTAAAATTCACGATTGCGAAGTATGTAAGAATGTTGCTTTCAAATCAAAAGAATTAACCACTAACCACATTTCCGAGCCTACATGACTGTTAACCAAGATACTTTTGGAAAACTCACTATACCAGATGACGATTTTAATCTGTATGTTTCACGTTTAGAAAGAGTTTTTTCTGAATATTTTCCAGTTTATTCCATACAGCCTAATGTAGGAATTAAATTGAAATTGGAAGAAATTACTTACATTCGTAGTTGCCCAGATTTCCCTAAAGAATATTTAATTAAATTGTTTATTTGTGTAAGAATATTTTACACTTTGAAGTTTTGCAATCGCCAATTTAAAACATCTACAATCAAAAATAAAATGACAATTTTGCAACACTTGTAGTTTATGTAATGTGCGTAATGTTTATAATGTATATAGCGTATTTATAAGGTTTTGTGTAGGTACTTGTATTAAAAAATTACCGATTTTATATTATTCATTTCAATATTGTGCAATGTTTACAATGGAATGTAATAAACAATTGTCAATTTTGTATTAATCATTTTCCTTCAATAATTACCCTATTTTGTAATATTAAACGGCATTTTTTCATTTTCCTCAATATTTTCAAACAATGTTCATATTTAGTGCACTTTAAGTTGAAAAAATTAGCAATTTTGTATTACTAAAATTACGTTTTCCTCATTCCTATCTACGCCTCTGTGCACAATGTCTACGCCTATGGCGAACTCGTGGGCGAGATGCGCAGTACATATTTATACCTCAAAGAACAAAAGATTTGGCGGGAGTGAACATACTGTTTGTATATCGTCGGCCTAATATGAAATTTGCATAAGTCCAAATTTACTGAATTTGTGATTTTAGCGGATTCTGGTAGACAGTGACCGAAGCTTGTTATAATATTACATAACACAAGAAGTAATATTATTTATTTATTTGTACTTATTACAATATACTAAAATATAAGGAATGTTACATCTACCTAAATCTGCATAATGCCTGTAGCAACTAACTAGTGGTGTCTCACGTACCTGGTTACACCTTGGTTATATGCACCGTTGTCATGTATATCTTACATATACCTTACACCTTCCCTCTTTATTTTACAAGTTATAATCATAAATTGGGTTTATAAGATAGTCATTCAAATGATTAGGAAGTTTCCTTGTCCTAATTGGCCTTTGAGTATTAACATTATTACTATCACCTAAATTTGCAAGAGTTGGTGTATTTAAAAGAGATCCATTTACGCCATCATACAATAAATGATTTCTGTTAAATGTTATTCTTGTAGTTTTTATTAATTTTCTGTTTCTCCTGTAAATACTGCCAAACTCATCTTCTACTAAATAAGATCTAGTATTAACAATATCTACTACTTTTCCTTTTACGCATTTTCCATTTTTTTGAAATAATACATATTGATTCAATTTTAGTTTTGAGAGTACCTTAGCATGCCTATCATAATATGCTTTTTGAATACTTTGTTTCTCAGTAATTTTTTTGATAATTTGTTTTGGTTGGATGTACGCAGGTTCAAGACAAGTTTCAGAGGTCAGTACTTTAGTTTTCAATATTCTATTTAACATTATTTGTGCTGGAGAGTAACCCATGTCAACTAAAGGTGTATTTCTATATTCCATTAAATATGTTTCTAAATCAGAATTAGAGGTCATTTTCTTTAACATTTGTTTAAATATTCCAACATACTTCTCAGCTAACCCGTTAGATTGGTGAAAATGAGGACTTAAGAATTTTAATTCGAAATTCCAGTTATTTGAAAAGTCTCTGAAGTTTTTACTATTGTAAGGGACATTGTCCGCATATAAACGATCTGGAATGCCAAATCTAGAAAAACAGTTTTTTAAGAATTTTATAGCTACCTCAGATGATTTTTCTTTAATCTCGGATATTTCTAGCCAGTTTGAATACTGATCAACAAGAATTATATAATTTTTGTTTTCATATTCACATATATCTGAGAATAAATATTGCCATGGACGAGATGGAATTGTATGATTAATAAGCGGTTCTTTTTGGTTTTGTTTTTGATTAATTTGACAAAGTTCACAATTTTCTACTAAAGTTTCTATATCAATTGACATTCGAGGCCAATAAAATATTTGTCTAGCTCTTAGTTTACATTTATTCATCCCAAAATGAGCTTCATGAATTTTTGAAAGCATTTCTGGTTTTAAAGATTTTGGAACAATAATTTTTTCATTCAAAAACAATAGTTCATTTGATACATAAATGTTATCTCTTAGTCTAAAAAATAGTTTTAATTCTACCTCTAAATTTTTGTTGGAATTTGGCCATGTAGTGTTACAAAATTGTTTAACTTATGATAATACTGGGTCATTCTTAATTGCTTCACAAAATACAGTTTTCTTTCCATCACTCATAGGAATGTTATTTGACAATGAGTGTATTATGTACTCCATTTCAGGGTCATTTTCCGTCTTTGTATCAATGAATGATCTTGATAACGCGTCAGCAACGTACATTTCTTTTCCCGGTAAATATACTAAATCAATTTCATACTTTAATAATTTTAGTAGCATACGTTGCAAACGAGCTGTAACTGTATTAAGATTTTTAGTAAATATGGGAATAAGAGGTTTATGATCCGATTGCACTAATACATTACGACCATAAATGAAATAATGAAATTTCTCTGAATACTATTGCAAGTAACTCTTTTTCAATTTGTGCATATTTCTTCTCACTTGACGATAATGAACGAGAGGCAAATGAGATCGGTCTACCATCCTGCATTAAGGCACACCCTAATCCTTCACTAGAAGCATCACATTGTATAACTGACTTTTATTAGTATCAAAATTTGCAAAGTTGGAGAATTAACAATACAAGATTTTAACTTACTTAATTCATTTTCGTATTTCATTCCAATTATATTTAACGTTATTTTTTGTTAGTTCTCTCATATTTGACGTGATTTTTGATAAATTAGGAATAAATTTAGAAAAAAATTTTGCCATTCCAAGAATTCTCAAGACTTCTAACTTATTCTCTGGTGATTTCATTGAATTGATTGCTTCTACATTACTTTTACAAGGTTTAACCCCCTCAGATGAAATAATTTGACCCATAAACACAACTTTGTCCAGTTTGTATTGAAATTTATCACAGTTAAATTTTACATTGAATTCTAGGGCTTTTTGAAATACTGCTTGCAATGCCGTATCATGTTCAAGGTCCGTATGACCTGATACAGTAATATCATCAAAATATATATCAACATTTGGAATTCCTCCAAATATTTCGCATCTTTGAAATATTTCTGGTGCGGATGAAATACCAAATGGTAATCTGTTAAATTTGTATCTCCCAAAAGGAGTGTTAAATGTACATAAGTCTGAGCTGCTTTTGTCCAATTGAATTTGCCAAAAACCATCTTTCATATCGATCACTGTAAATACTGTTTTACCTGTTAAATTACTAATTATATCATTACTTGTAGGTATCATGTAAATTTCCCGTTTAATATATTTATTAAGTGGCTTTGGGTCTAAACACAAGCGTAATGATTTATTAGGTTTTTCGATAACTATTAAACTATTGACCCATTCTGTTGGATAATTTACTTTATCTACTATTTTTTCTTTCTCAAGTTTATCTAAGCAATGTTTTAATTTGGTATGCAAAAACAATGGAACCTTTCGTTGACATTGAATTACAGGTTTTGCGTCTACTTTTAAAACAATTTTATAATGACCTGGTATCTTACCTAACCCTTGAAATGTTTCTGCGTACATCCTTTGTATTTCCAATTTAGATTTTGGTAATATAATCATGTTTTCAAGAAGATTAACTGTAGAAAGCAATCTAAATTGGATGCAGTCCCCTAAACCTAAAATTGGCTGAGAATCAAAGTTTACAATTATAAATTTTACATTTTTTTCTATGTCATGAAATTTACAAAGTATTTCTATCTCACCTATAGGTTTAATTTTAAAATTACCATATGCAATTAATGTCACAGATGTATCCCTAACCCTACTTTGGATTGTTCTGCTCAGTTTTCTAAAAACTGTTTTAGGTAAAATACTTGTTTCAGCTCCAGTGTCAACTTTAAACTTTATTTGTTGATCTTCAATCATGATTTCTTCGACCCAGGACTTTTGCATATTGTTTTTACTTTCATCTACAAAAAGAACACTATCACTTTGAATTTCTTCTCTTTCAACCCCCACAATGTTTGACTCAGCAACATCAGTTCTTTTTTGTTTAACTGGTAATTTACACATTTTCGCAAAGTGATTTTTCCCTTGACACTTAGCACATGTTTTATGATAAGCTGGACATCTACTTGGATAATGCATAAACCCACATTTGTTACAGTTTGTTTTTTTCGAACAAGTTGGCCTTGGTAGTATTACATCAATCACATTCTTCGGATTTAACACTTCATAATGCTGTTTGCTTAATTCTATGGACTTGCAATAAGCTAAAACTTTATTTACATCCAGATCTGCTTCTCGAATCAAACGTTGTTGAATTTGTTTATCATAGACACCAAGTATCAATCTGTCTTTGATCATCCTTTCTTCGTAACTTGTTTTACAGCTTTCATTTGAGCACACAAATTTACACAACTGTGCTTGCTTCTTTAACTCAGTATTAAAACTATCGATACTCTGATCTTCTTTCTGTGTTAGGTTATTAAACTTAAAGGATTCTAGCGTATGATTTTGCTTTGGCACAAAATGTGCATCGTAAGCTTTAAGAACAGAATCTAAAGCTTTCGTTGTTCTTCAGTAAATGTATATATATATATATATATATATATATATATATATATATATATATATATATATATATATATATATATATATATATATATATATATATATATATATCCAGACCTTCATCTCCTATTGCGTTCAGTAAGATAGCGACTTTAACATCTTCGGATTCCTTTACCTTCTTTGATGCTTTTAGATAAATCTCAAATTTTTGCTTCCATTTGCACCAGGTTTCAGCATTTTGTACATCTAGTCTAGCTGGTAAATTAAAATTCATTTTGTTTACGATTTAGCAATTTCTAGCTTTGCTCTCTTCGTTTTATAACACGTGGTTAACCTAACCTTTACTTCTCTCCTCTTTTTTTTTTTTTTTCTTTTCTTTAATTCACACCTGACACCATGTTATAATATTACATAACACAAGAAGTAATATTATTTATTTATTTGTACTTATTACAATATACTAAAATATAAGGAATGTTACATCTACCTAAATCTGCATAATGCCTGTAGCAACTAACTAGTGGTGTCTCACGTACCTGGTTACACCTTGTTTATATGCACCGTTGTCATGTATATCTTACATATACCTTACAAAGCTATCGATACATATTTTCAGTTTAGGAAAATTGCCACTAGATTTCGCTAAAAATACGACTATGATACAGTCACTAAATAACCCACAGTAGCGCAAGGTTATGTTCCAATGCGTAGGAAGGAAAAGTGAGAGAGAAAGCTCATTTTAACCCCAAAATGGCGTCATTTCGTGTTAAACATCAGGAGTGTATGGTGAGGTTTTGAGGTTATGCGAAATTGTGTTAAGTTAAAATGCCTAATTGTATTATTTATAACTGTAAGAACAGTACTTCCAAAGGTTTTCGTTTATTTAGAATACCTAGTGGAGATCGCAATACAGGTAGAAGACAGCTGTGGTGTGATTTAATTGCACGTCCAAATATTTATCGTGATGCAAGAATTTGTCAGGTATGTATACACAAAAAATTGCAATTTACTAGTATTTTATCTAATAAGGTATCAATTACAACGCTGGAATAACACATTTGTTTTGTAGTGTCACTTTTCGGATGCCCAGTTTGAAAGTTTACTGAATGGATGGTAGAAAATTCTTAAACAGAATGCTTGGCCTGATCTTTTAAAACAACACACTATTAATGATCCTGGAACCAGTAAGCGAATTGTAGAAGAATATTCCAATTCAACTAATTTGGATAATATTAATGTGCAAAGTACAATTTCAGGAAATAAAATAAATGGTAATACTTCTACACGTTATATAAGTAAAATAAAATTAATTATTGTTTTGTTTAGATGAATCATTTCGGCAAGAAGAAGACATGACTATTTCTTCAGATGAAGAAGCTTTGAATGTAAGTGATAACGAATTATTACACGAAAACGATTCATTGGAAAATTGTACCTATCTTGTTGAAAAATTAAAAAGAGCTAAAAGCTGCATTGGGAAGTGTTCCAATTATGAGAAAAGGTTGAAACAAAAGCAGCTTACAAACTTGAAAAGATTTTTAATGGAGATCAGTTGGAATTTCTAGAAACTGATAAACGTAAAGGTACAATGTGGTCAGAAGATACTGTTACACGGAGGCGCACTGAATAAACACAACACAACAATACCTTTAGTTTGTTCACTACGACACTATAAGTCTAATAATTGTTCCATCACTACGTGGTTCATAACAAATATACACAAGTTATGAGGTAAGACACCAGACACAAACAGTTGTGTATTGAAACAATAAGTGCAATCACAAAGAGTAACAAGCCCTAACTAATAATAATTAACAAATGTACACTAATGATAAAACAAACCCTAACTAATAATAACGGATATAATACAAGTCCCTACGCTAATGAATAAACGAATATAATGCAAAGTGTAGTTAACCTAGAGAACAATATAACATATACAAACAGTAACTTACGTGCTAATAACAATCGTCCGTGCGAACTAAGACTAATATTGTTTATGGATTTACTAAATAACGATACTGTCGTCGAGGTCGCACCAGGTCTCAACCTGCCTACTCCTGGTGGTGATGGCGAGTCGGATGGCCTTTGGGGTAGTAACCGGAGTTACTGCACCCGAAGGAAGTGATGTACTAGCGAGTCGGATGGCCTTTTGGGGTTAGTAACCGAGTTACTGCGCCCGAAGGAAGTGATGTACTCGTGCCGGAACGGATGGCCTTTGGGGTAGCAAAATAAATTACCACACAAGGAAGTGATGCAAGCTTAGCCAAAGCCAGTCTCAGCGGCCCGCAAGGTAGGTTGTAGATATTACAAACAGCTCAATTGGGTCGAAGCGCAATGTTCGACTGACGATATGGGATTTTCGCTGCTTATAAAGGGTCCGAATAGGAACCCCGTAGTGAGGTCACGCTAAGCTCCGCCTATAGGGCGTAGCGTAACAATACCATAACTAGGGGTTAAAACTCTATATGGCTTGTGGAACAGAAGGTTATAAAGAAATTCTTCGGCACAACCTTCCATATCCAAGTATTCGTACACTACAACATCGAATCAGAAATTTAAAATTTAAAGCAGGTGTATTAGAAGAAGTATTTGAAGTCTTGAAGCTTAAGGTTAGTATATGCATGTTCTAATAGCTAATACTATATTATAATGACATGTATTTTGGTATTGTGTTCTACAGGTCGATAACTTCAAGCCAGAAGAGAAGCATGCAACACTAATCTTTGATGAAATGGCTATTAAGCCAGGGCTACAATTTGACACTTCTGTATCTATGGTGATTGGTAAACCAACGATGACAACTTCCATTGGCCAAGATGCATCAAATCAATTAGCGACTCATGCATTAGTCTTCATGTTGGCAGGAGTTTCTACAAGGTGGAAACAAATTGTAGGGTACCATTTCACAGCAAATTCTTTTAATGCGAACGAACTGTTTGACACAATTGCAACAATAATTAGAAAATGCCATGATATCAATATAACAATCCACGCTGTAGTATCTGACATGGGGCCCCAAAATCGTAGCCTGTGGAAAATCCTCAACATTGTAGCAGGAAAACACAGCAAAATTAACAACCACATTGAACACTTTTGTCTGCCCAATGAGAAGATATTTTCGTACCGGACCCTGTGCACGTGTTCAAAAATATTGCTGCGGCAATTACTAAAGGCTACAACTTTGTTTTAGATGATTCAATAGTACAAAAGTATAATTTACCATGTAATGTTGCATCAGTTGAACCCATTAAAACTATATATGAATTAGAAAAGAACGATGTACTGAAATTGTGTCCACGGTTAAAAGAAAATCTGATTAACCCACCACATTTTGATAAGATGAATGTAGGTTTAGCCGTAGGATTAATTAATAATGATGTTGCTGCAGGTATTTTGTACTACATTTCACAAGGCAAAATAGATGCAAAACATGGAACAACAGCGTGGTTGTTGCAGCAATTCCATAAATGGTTGAAACTGATGACGGGCGATATCACGGTTTAGCCCTATCTTTATACAATAAAGAAAATTATGATGAAGCTATCTATTTTTAAATTCAATGAAAAATATCACTTACAACATGAGTATCGGTGGTTCATGGAAGCCATTTCAAAGTGGTATTGTGCTGAGTACGGAATCGGCAATTCATTTTCAAGCACTTTATTTAGAAAAGTACAACTTTGATTATGTGATGCTGGGTCGATTGACACAAGATTGCCTTGAGAATGCCTTTTCTTCAATAAGATCGAGACAACCTATACCAGATGCACGATTGTTTAAAGTGTCTCTACGGTTAGTCTGTTTAGCGCAGTTTGAAGGCAGTTTAAAAACAGCAACTACAGCCAAGACGAATCCAATCACCTTATAAAATATTGTGATGAACTCAATAAAACTTTTACAACATCAAATGAAAACGTTGAAAACACACTAATCAATGAAGTGAATGAAGACAGTGAGTGTATCTTTGCTAATTCACATGACTTGCAAGTCGCTGTGTACTACTTACTTGGCTGTGTAATACATAAAATAAATAAGCACTATAATAATTGTGCAACATGTTACAATTCTGTTAAAACAATACCGACTAACACAACTAGCATAAATATTTTTACTAAATTAAGAGAATTTAAAAAAAATTGTTTGGTTCATCCAACTTTAGAATTATTTCAATATATTTGTAAAGTGGAGATGGAATTCAGGGCTAATGAAACTGCTCGCAAATAATTCTCCGACAATAGAAAATTTTCTACATTTTGTGCAGAGCAAGTTTTCACATCCTGATATTCCAACTTGTCATGATTTATTTACCAAAATATTAAAATTGTATGTTTCTTGTCGGATGTTCTTCACATTGAAAGATATCACTCTAAAACATAAAAATGTTATTGCTGCCTGCAACAATAGTAGCAGAAGTATCGCTATGCGCGAATGTTTAAGATGAATAAAACTACTTTTTTCTCATTAAATGGATCTTTTTTCTTTTAAAACATGTGAAAATACCTCTACCTCTACGTCCTAACAAACTCCAGTTGTTTAAATGCAAACTACCAGAACAAATATTTGAATTTTGAAATTACCTTTAATTTTAAATTTTTAAATAAACCGCGCAAAAATTAACCCCAAAATGGAAGACGTTGCGCTACTGTGGGTTATTTAGTGACTGTAGACTATGAAATCTGCATAAGTCCCACAAATTTGACATGCATATGAATATTGCATAAGCCCTAATAATTAACATGGTGTCAAATGCAGCAACGTGTATGTGAATACAACAACTGAAGTTTGGTTTTTGAAGCAAATTCGTGCTGTTTTATAAAAATCTGGTGATAATAACGTACAGGTAAGTACAAGTGACTCTTAGTTATAATATTAAAACTATTATAGTTAAGAAAATAATGCTCCGTGAACCCCGTTCAAATTTTAAATGGAGTTGTGCAAGTTTCATACCAATTTTATTTCACTTATTCGGGAGTTATGCATATTTCACAACATTCATTTCTGTTAATTAGTAAAAGTTTTTCAGTCCGTGACATTTTAGTGGTTTGTTTAGTTGTACATTATTAAAACGATATTTTTCTTCAACAAACTAAACAGTTAGCCATATTTGTACTGATTTCTAACGTTAAAGTTGACGTTCACCTTGAACTCGCTTGTTGCTAGGCAGAACTTATCATCCTAATTTTTTTATCAAAAAAAGGAAAAACTGTTTTCTAGCAACAATAATTGTTATTTACTATCTGACAGTTTCAAGCAAGTTTTTTTATGAGTGCCACTTTTTTTTCTACCAACATAATAATACCATACACATACTATTATTGTTCATCCTTTTCAGTTATGGACCAAACAAAAAGAGGGTTTAAAATGCTAACGAGACTACCTTCGTCTTTCATGCCTCAGGTTTTGAATGAGCTTAAATTTCAGAAATCTGAGACAGATAACGTAGCATCCAAACCCGAGAGGTGTTCAACTCATCAGGAACCTGTGGGAGGAACGACGTTGGAGCTGATATCCAAAACTTAATTAACGAATGTAGGATGACGGAAGATATGTTCAATAAGGAAAATGAATTTGAATCATCAGTAGAGTTTTCCTCTAGTTTCCTGAATAACATAATTTCTGATAACGATCAATTGGATGAGAACCTTGATAAGGAAATATTACTTCCTGAAGATACACTGAACCAATTCAATTCAAACTACAGAAGTCCTGATCGAACTGTAACAAATATCAAAGATTTGCCTATTGCTTCTACCAAAGAATCACATTCCACAAGGAAGCCTTCAGGTTTTTACTGACATTACTGGAATAATTAATAATATGTCTGCCGCCAATAAAGCAGATGAGATACCAGAAAATATGAGCAACATTACAGAAAAGGGAGACATTGAAACATTGAAAAATGATGATAAAGATGAAGATTATATTATCACAGATGCAGAGGAGGTAAACAGTGACAGCACGGATGAAGAGACTTCGGAAGAACTCAAAAGAAGTACAAAGAGAAGAAGATTGAGTGATTCTACTAAATGGAAATATAATACCATTAAAAGAAGAAGAGAGCAAGGATTAGATTATAAAGGAAGAAAAGGAAACGAATTCAGAACAGAAAAATCCAAGAAAGTGTTAAAGGATAGATGTAAGTGTGTAAAGACCGGAACGAAAATCCAGTGTTTTGAATTGACTGATGAAGATCGCAAAGCTATTTTTGAGAAATTTTGGAACTTACAATGGACAGAAAAAAGAGTTTATGTTTCATCACGAGTTCTGAAATGCTGTACAAAACGAGCACGAAATAGAAAAGCTGAAGATAGCCAAAAGCCAGTGTCTTATCAATATTTTTTAAATACAAAAAGCAAACAAGTACGGGTATGCAAAACATTACTTTGCAACACCTTAGGAGTATCCATTAGGACTATATCAGAATGGATTAAAACAGATACTGCAAGCCCCACAAAAAAACGATGCAGGACTCGACTGAGGACAAAAATTTGAAGAGGAAAGATTTAAGGTTCAAAGATGAGAAACAAAATTTAAGAGCATTTTTTAACAGTTTACCAAAGTTAGAATCGCACTATTGCCGAAAATCTACATCTAAATTATATCTAGAGCCAAATTTTAAATCTAAGTCAGAAGTGTATACTGTTTGCAAAAATGATTGGCGTGTCAAAAATAATATTATCCGGGTTTTGAGCATAGCCAGCTTTCATAATATGTTTGATGATCTTAATTTGGCGTTATTTTCGCCAAAAAAAAGACGAGTGCGATGTTTGCGTGGGCTTCAAAACAAAAAATATTGAAGAAATGGAGTACACAGAGCACATAAAGAAGAATGAAGCCCGAAGTGAAAAAGAAACAGATACAATATCAAAAAACAAAGTATTCACAATTGATCTGCAGTCAGTTTTGCTGTGCCCCAAATCGAATGTTTCGGCCTTATACTACGTTAATATTTTTTGCTTATACTACCGAACGAAATTGATTGTGCACAATTTTACAGTATTTGATCTCCATGCCAAAGACGGTTATTGCTTCTTATGGCATGAAGGCGAGGGCGAGTTAACAGCCAATTGTTTGCACATTTCTTCACACAGAAGTTATTCCTCAACTTAACCCCGGTCAAAGAATCATTCTGTATAGCGATGGGTGTGTGGCTCAGAACCGAAATTGTACCATGGCCAATGCTTTGCTTAACCTTGCTGTAACTGAACAAGTTTGTATTGAACAAAAATATTTGGAGAAAGGTCACACTCAAATGGAGTGTGCCTCAATGCATTCTACAATTGAGCGTAGGTTAAAGGGTAGGATTATTAATGTACCCGCTGATTATATTACTGTTTGCAGATCTGCACGACAAAATCCTAAGCCCTATAATGTCAACTATATTCAACATACTTATTTAAAAAAATTTTCAGATAATATAAAGCTAATAAAATCTATTCGTCCAAGATTTAAAGTAGGCGATCCAACAGTAACTGACCTAAGAGCTTTAAAATATAATGTAGAGGGTAGCATTGAGTATAAGATACAACATACAGATACTTTCAAAGAATTGCCAACAAGGTTAAGTAATAAGCCAACATATTTTCCCATGGATGCTGTACCTAACTTGTATCACAGCCAGATAAAAATAAAGAAAGAAAAGCACGAGCATTTGATGTTTTGAAAAAACAATGGAGAGCGACTATCACCACTTTTATGACACTTTGGTACATGTTTAAACAATTTCTTCTATATTTCTTTCTTCTCTACCAAAATTACTTAGGTACTATTATTACTGTTACTTATTTTGTGAAATAAATGTATTAAAACAAGCTGTTTTTTCTTTCATGAATTTTGCACAAGTCCAAGTTGACTTCAAATTAGAGAATGAATATTGCACAAGTCCACTATTTATTATGTACAGGAGGTAAAATCATCTAAACATAGTGCTACACATCTAATTCAAAGACTAAAACCCAGTCATTAATTTTCATTTAACTACATTCTAAAATAATCTGTAAAATTAGTTTTTTGTCTCTCCTGTAAAATTGTCTAATTCAGACTTATGCAATTTTCCTATTAGGCCGACGATATAACGTATATACAGTGGTCTAATTTAATAAATACTTGTGTCCCATAACCCACGATCAATACTTTCAAAAGTTTCTCTATCTGGGACGTAGTGATTTGGAAAGTCGCCCGGATACAATCTCCGTGCTTCAAGAGCGTTGCCAAAAGATTGACCATACATTATGTGAATATCCACCACCTCTTCATTCATCATTAACCGAAACGTAACTGTCTTAACTATCCCTTATTTAAATTACTACTAACTTGTGCTAAACAGACAGTTACTTGACAATATTTGTTCTTAGACTTGAACTCATTGTTCACTCTGTCTCAAATTGCTTTTTGCTCACTTCTGAAGAAACGGTGATATTGATCGGCTCTTACTAAGACTACCTTTTTTACGTAATAGGTATGGGTGGATCATAATCTGGTGTCAAATAGCAAAAAATCGAAGTGTTAGAAAAATGGGGCCAAATTTACCCAATTACCCACCTGGTACGCACGCTCCTGGCTAAAGCTAGCTTTGTTCAGTGGTCTCAAATACTTTGCTGTACTGACAGAAATTTATGTCCTAAATTTGGTTGGGATAGATGCAGCCATTCCGGAACTATAAACCGTAAACTAGTTATTGAAAGCAATCTTCAAATGGCTCTGCTTGTGATAATTACACTTTCGAAATCTAAAACTTAAACAACATTAAAAATAAATTATAACACAAAACTACTGTTAATTTACAAAGGTATTTTACATTCAATCCATTTGGATGTTCGATGCATGATCATATTTATCTATAAATATCAACTCCAGGTTTTCTACTGCAGTATACACTTTGGCACTGTCAAATGGAAACACTATCCCAACAAAAATACGCCTATAAATTAAACACTAATCTACAGTTAATTATATGAATGGTAAGATATTTCAATTTCACAAATAATTTATGAAAATGTAAACTTTCACCATTAACACTCATAATAAAATACTTATCTTTTTTGGGTTTTTAATGGTATTTTAAATTATACAATCTAAACGTTTCGATAACACTTACAGTTATCTTCGTCAGTAGTGATATTTGTTAAAAATTAAATTTAACAATTTTTAACAAATATTACTACTGACGAAGATAACTGTACGTGTTATCAAAACGTTTAGATTGTATAATTTCGAATACACCATTAAAAACCCAAAAAAGATAAGTATTTTATCACAAATAATTTATAAAAAGGTAATAAATAAATTATTGCTTACTACTCTTAAGTATATTTAACTTTTTAAATTGTAAATGGTGTTCTTAACTCCGTAAACTACAACCAATTTTGGATGCGAATTTCAAGTAATAGATAAGATAATGATAATTATGATAAAAAGATACAAAATTAAAAAGACGCTGTTCACAAATCATATAGTGAATTACAGGGTATTGGAGGTCAATTTTTTTCTGGATGTGTGAATCCATTTACAATGCCAAATTTCTATCGGAAATTGTAATCAACATAACTGAAATGAATCAGACACTACATAAGATACCTGGAATATGAAAAATGAAATTATTTATAAACCAAAACACACTAGATACAGAATCTGCACATGTTAACATTCCTAATAACATTTGTATTTATAACCTGAAAAGTATTTTTTTAAATGAATTGTTTAGCTTAGATTCCTTTCTAATGTATCTACACATTGGTCTCATTTGTACATGATTAGAAGAGTGTCTTTCTATATGAATTTTTAAATTAGCTTTTTGATATGTTGCAAAATCACATTAGTTGCATTTAGGTTTATAACCTGAAGAATACCTTTAAAATGAATTTTTGAACTAATTCTTTGGTGTTGATTAAAGATGTTTGTTGCAGTTGTATACATAACTTGAATAACAATGTTTAAGATGAATTGTTAAACATTTTTTCTGATGTGTTCCATAATCTTATTGGTCACATTTGAATTCCTTACTTAAAAGAGTGTTTTTTAAGATGATTTTTAAAATTACGTTTGTGATTTGTTCCATAATCACATTGGTCACATTTAAATTCGTAACTTGAAGAGTGCTTTTTAAGATGAATTTTAAAATTACCTTTGTGATTTGTTCCATAATCACATTGCTCGCATTTAAATTCGTAACTTGAAGAGTGGTTTTTAAGATGAATTTTAAAATTACTTTTTTGATTTGTTCCATAATCACATTGGTCGCATATAAATTCATTACTCGAAGAATGTTTTTTAAGATGAATTTTTAAAAGATATTTGTGATGTGTTCCATAATCACAATGGTTGCATTTAAAGTCGTAACTTGAGGAATGCGTTTTTAGATGAATTTTAAAATTATCTTTGTGAATTGTTCCATAATCACATTGGTCACATTTAAATTTATAACTTGAGGGGTGCTTTTTAAGATGAATTTTAAAATTACCTTTGTGATTTGTTCCATAATCACATTGGTCACATTTAAATTCATAACTAGAGGAGTGCTTTTTAAAATGAATTTTAAAATTATCTTTGCGGTTTGTTTCATAATCACATTGGTCGCATTTAAATTCAGAACTTGAGGAGTGCTTTTTATGATGATTTTTAAAATTATCTCTGCGATTTGTTCCATAATCGCATTGGTCGCATTTAAATTCGTAACTTGAAGAGTGGTTTTTAAGATGAATTTTAAAATTACTTTTTTGGTTTGTTCCATAATCACATTGGTCACATTGAAATTCATAACTTGCGGAGTGCTTTTTAAGATGAATTTTAAAATTACCTTTGTGATTTGTTCCATAATCACATTGGTGGCATTTAAATTCATAACTAGGAGAGTGCTTTTTAAGATGAATTTTATAATTATCTTTGCGATTTGTTCCATAATCACATTGGTCGCATTTAAATTCATTACTCAAAGAGTGTTTTTTAAGATGAATTTTTAAAAGATATTTACGATTTGTTCCATAATCACATTGGTCACATTTGAATTTATAACTTGAAATGTGTATGAAAACATGGTTTTTTAACCTTCTTATCCACTTTGTTATAAAATCGCAATGGTTACACTTATATTTAAAATTGGCGCTGTGTTTTAAAACGTCATGTTTTATATTTTCTTGCATTATTATTGAACTATTAAATTTATTTTTACACTGTATGTTTGTAATGTGTTCAGCACTGTTTTCATTTATGTGATATGCTTCACTTGTGCTAACAACTTTTAGAGAAGAGATGTCTTCTTTTTTAATATTCACATTATCTGTAAAAATAGTGTTAAATTTTGTACTACTTGAACGGTAATTAATTTTACCTTGTATTAGGTCACTATTTATTATAAGATGTTGAGTTACAAGTGAATTTATTCCTTCTTCCTCTTCTGGTTCGACTTTAACAAGTTTCATATCAATCTCATAAGACATTTCGAAGAATTCGTATGTCTTAATGACAAATTTTATACAAAACTTAGGTGCAACACCTTATCAAATTATTTAGGGCACAGCACATAGGTACCTATAAAAAACAGTATTTAACAGAGCCTTAAAATTATTAACACAATATACAGTATGCCAACAGAAGCATAGACCTTTTACTAGTAAAAGGTGTATGAACAGAAGTAACTATAACAATGACTATTAAAGTATTCTACTATTCGGTGCATCCATATATATCTGACGTAAGATTTCTATGGTGCATCCCATCCCGACGATTGATGTCGGGCGATGTTTTGCGTAGGGATGTACGTCTATTCCTCCGTCGAACAAAACAGAAAATAGTATATTGTCCAACGAGTGACGAAAGTAATATTTTTTTAAAGCGATAGAACAGCGTTCTGTTACATTCTAATTGTTTTTGATTTAAATATTGATTAATTACAATATTTGAACAACTATTTAATATTATAGGGGTTTCACCCGCAAAATGTTAATGTGAAGTAGAGGACGCCATATCGGTTCTGCTAACAAATATCACTTCAGATGGAGATGCGCCGTAATTGGACCCCGACACATCCGTTGTTGCATTTTGTACAGATTGTAAAATTTTGCTCTGTGTTAGATTTTTATGGCTACTTGATATATGTAAAACCTATAATATAAATATATCCCTCCTACTAAACTACGTTTTGGAAGAAGGTCACGCCCTGAATCCACTAGTAACTAGTTCTACGAAAGCTATTTCCGGTATATTCTTAAAAAAAATGCAGATTTAAACACTGAACTATTTCCATAGGAAATTTACTAAATTTGTTAATTCCGACAACATGACTACTACACTTTCCTTTCTGATACTTAATAAATATTCTCGAATTAATTTGATCCATATTTTGTGGGCGAAGGTTCATATATTTTTTATAAATTTCCTAAAAATTTCCAGAAAAATGAAACGAACGTGATAGGTACCTTTGTGTTTGTGTTAGGTATTTCAATGAGAAGAGTGTTTACAGAATCTCTGACATTATTTACTTGCAAATCAAACCAACCTGAAACTATTTGTACCACTAAATATTAATTTGTAGAAAGAATACATGATTACCTTACCTTAGTTAGTAAATATTTTGAAACGGCTGCATTTGTTATGAGCGTATTTATTTCTTGAGCAGAAAAAGTTTTAGACTTCTTACTTCTAAAACCGCAGGATTTTCGTTGCAGGAGAGAACGTAACTTGCGATATTTACTGATATCAATATAATTTTTTATTAGTGCTGTTGTCCTTAATAAAGAACATATCGACCATGGAGTCGATGCCTTTAAAGTTTTCGACAATTTTACAAAATATGCAAGCAGCACAATTTCCGAAAATAAATGTATTTGGTTATCAGCCCTCCATTCCATGAATTATAAGTCTGCAGATGATTACTCTCCTTGAGTTCTTATCTCTGGTGGCTTATATGGAACATCCAAGTCACATTCTGGATTAGAGTTCATAGCGTAACCACAACAAACCGAAAATGAGGTGATTTAATAATGATAACGATACAGTGACAGCAAGCAACTGTATATTGGTGAAATTAGTAGGTTATTTTCGTCTCTAGTGAAGAAAGTTAACGTTATGGGATTTTCTCCCAGTAAGGACGAAAATCAAGTTTCCGCTGGAGTATGCGGTGACGAAAACAGGTTATACAGTCTCTTACTGGACCACATCCAAATTGACTGTCCTAACCTATTATCTCTAATTTACTTCAACATTGCTATATATTTGTCAAGAAACTTTTTACTTTTTATTATCCTGTACCTAGAACAAATATGTTGCAAAAATCACCGGTATTTACAATATGCCGCAATTACAACAGTATGTCTCACAGAGTAGATGTGTTTAACTGTACACAATTTCTCAATTGCAATATCTATAAATACAAAATATGAACATTTTTCTATATTATGAAGTGTCCCGCCGATGAACATCAGTATCAGTGCTACAGATCCAGTCACAAAAGCTGCGTCGTTATTGACGGCCACATTCAAACTGTATTTGAACATTTTGAACTTCTGTTGACAGATTTTACTTGCTATAGTTAGTTTTTGTTAATTTAGATTTTGATATTTTAATTTTAAAATCTCTTAATAGGATATACCATATACAGTACAATAACCATAGTGATCTTAATTTCATTAGAAATATATTTTGTTTGGCGGTTTAAATTTAAATGTATGTACTTCAACAAATAAATATTTCTTCGAAAAAGCTGAATATTGAAAAGGTGGTGTAAAAAAAGAAAAATATAAAAGTAATTTAAGTAATGAGTGTGATGTTTAGGAATGGATTGAAGAGAGTACATGTATGTGTGCGAGAGTGAGCGAGTGAGTGAGTGGGTGAGTGTGTGTGAGTGTGAACAAAGGGGTCACTACCGAGAAAAAATGATAAAAAGTCGATTTTTTTTATTGCCGATTCGACTTCTAGATTCAATTCTATTCATGGTAAATATTTTTCCACAATTTTCCGATATGCAGAAGTGATTTAAAAATGCCAGCAAAGTGGGACAGTCGAGATCATGGAAAATTCATGCCAGCTCGGTAGAACATTAGGGAATTTTTCGTGTTCTAATAGATTTTAGCGCAGAGCTTGACAAAACTTTGATTGAACATTTAGAAAAGTCAACAGTGTTTAAAAGGATTTCAAAAGAAATTCAAAATGATATATTGGACTGTATTTTGGAAGTATGTCAGGACATGATTTTGGAAGAAATTTGTCAATCTCCGTAGCTGGCAATCACGGGAGACGAAACAAATGATGTGTCTGCAAAAACGCAGTTAGTAGTAATACTTAGGTATTCACGACGTGGCACTTCTAGTGTTTCAGGCTACGTGGCGTACAAACGTGATTTTAAATGGCCCGACAGGAAAAAGTCAAAGGGGGATAAGTCCGTAGATCTTCGGAGCTATCTCCTTTCGACTTTAAACTGATCCACACATCATTAAAAATAGGTGATGAGGTCGGGTGTAGTACGTAAAAAACAAAAGAAACGGGATTTGTGTATAAATTATTACACATGCGTTTGTTTGCGAACTTATCGTTTTTCGCCAATAATTATGTCAAACCTCAACCGATTTCCAAAAACGATGCGTCATTGTATTCACAATGAAAAGGGATTTCAAATGTATCACAAGGGGAGTAGTTGCAAGAACAAAAATCGATGGGTCTCGGCGAATTTAGAAACATTTTTCGTTGGGGAGACCCTATATATATATATATATATATATATATATATATATATATATATATATATATATATATATATATATATATTGTAATGGCGTTAATATTAAAAATAATACTCTTTTTATTTAAATGGGATTAATTGTAATCATAAATTTATAAAAAAAAAATTATTTTTATGCACCGGACTAGCTCATTTATCTCTTTTAGGGATAGAGTTCATTAGCCTTAAAGCTTATTGTTGGCAAATAAAATAAAAATAATTTAATCTTTGAAATTATTATAATTGCGTTAAAATGTAAATGTGAAATCATGGAAAATTTTATTTCACACAAGGAAATGTTTTTCGTCAAATATATGGTAAATTATAATAATTGGTTGGTATATGAAACCGACCTTAGTTGAACCTGCACAATAACGCATGCGTAGCGTCCTAACTGAATTACTTAAAATGCAGCCTGTCCAAAAAGTCAATAAATGATCTAAAATATTTGAGTTCAATTATGTTTTGTTCAAAAAAAATATTATAATGTTGATAATTATACCGGTTCATTTACCTTACAGATATTTATACCATGTTGTCCCACAAACATTTATACATAAAATCAATAAAAACATAAATACAGGAAATCAAACGAATAATCAATGCAATAAATGGGTTATGATAATAAAATTTCACTCACATGTGTTACTGCATTTTCCCAAAGATGTTTTCATTTGGCTGTTCCATATTAGAATATTGAACGTAGACTTCTTCCCATGTGTAGCCGATGATACTGCGTTGCTGTTGACAATGGTGCTGCATAAGTTTCCATAATTCATCCAGATCCAATTTATTGATGAACGACTCTTCTTCGTGGTAAATGTGATGTAACGTAATATTGCTCATATATTTTTAATTAAGCACTTTATTTTAAATCGTATGTTTAGATGTTGGTTTAAATGTTTATAAAAATTTTCGAATTTAAATTTATATTTTATTTTCATATATTTTAATTAATTTCACTTTTATTTTAGATCCCGTTATGGAATTTAGTTTATTTAACACTATAAATAAACATCAAATCCAAATAACTGAATAATTTTATTAACAGGGAAAAAACACATCAACCGATATTTGAACACGAATTCAAATCGAAACAATTTTATTATAATCGACAATTATATCGGTAACCTAATTTTTAAATTTAGTTGTTTCTGAGGTCTCGACTCTTCGTTGCTCGCGTTTCAAAACCGATAATATAAACGTAACTTGTAACTTATATGTTAATACCAACACTATTAACACTTTGACTTGTTAGTCATAAAAATTTCAAAAGACAAGAGGCAAGAGAGCGAGAAATCAGGAGCAATTCCTTTTATACTTTTCTCTTAGATACCAAAATTTCAACTTTTTCTGTACATTATACACAAAAGATCCAAGCATCTGATTGGTCTAAACAAAATTGTTAACTTAACTAAAATACAAATTATGCTATAACTTTCTTAAAATAAGTCGAATTTACTTTCTGAGAACAGATTTGGAATCAGGGCAAAATTCCGCATAAAAAAATACCTCACAAGCCCTATTTTGTTTCAAAGCTTTGCAATTTGACAATTTATAATCCAATTTTACTTATATCTAAGAAATTCTATATTTTACGCCTAAACTATTCGGAATCTACATGAAAAACTGTATCAGAATACATTTACTTCAAACCATTTAACCTAATTTTAACAAAAATTCCTTTTTCATATTAGAATTTTAGGTAGTTAACCCAACTTTTCTAATTTTATGTTACTTGTATTACTTGTACATTGTAAATTTCTTTATGAAAATGAGGGAAACCCTCTATTATTTGCTTTTATAATTTATTAAACTTAAATTATCCTAAAAAAACTATAAATTTGCAAAATTCTTAAATGTTATACTTAACCTAACTTATAATTTTTACTCATAACTTGCGTTTAAAACGTCCAAATCACTTGAAATGTTACTTCATGATGTTCTTATAACTGTCTTTAACATCAATACTGTTTACTTTCACTCTATAGTCTTAAACTTTGTCAATTCAGAAATCCATATTGTTTAACACATTTATGTAAATTTTGTACATAAAATGTAATTTTATATTAAATATCAGATTGTAGAAATGTTGTTCATGTTCTAGTTAATGTTTCTAACGCATTACCACTTCTCCTGCACTTTTTATACACTTTGTCTGTGAAATATAAATACACAGTGTTCGTAACATAACCCTTTCTTAAAGTTTATATAGTTCCTGCATTGTAACTAAATCTATACATGATCTACATATTAGTATTAACCCACTTCATGTGATTAATATCTGTAAAGTTTCTAAACTGCTTAAATAATTTGAATAAACTGTAAAATTACTGAAATATATTCTACGAAACTAATCGTACTCACAAATATCAATCGTTCTGACCTTCGTTATATGCTACTGATATAGCTCATTGCTTTTATGAATAAAACGAACTTGTGCAAATCCCACAAAGCCTGTTTTGTTAAATAAAAACCATATTTTTCCTTTCGTCTACTAATTTACTTATTAAAACGCAGTGTATACATCCTCAAATCTATTTAAATTTGCCCACTATAAAGAATATAAGTTTGTTAACTCTAGCCCCTGTATTAATCTTATTTCTAATCATCTATATATATATATATATATATATATATATATATATATATAGATGTTTAGAAAGAGGTAATAAAGTATCGGACAGCTTACATGACATTTGGGTCATAAAAGGGGTAATTTCTGGCTCGATACAAGTGCGAGACACAATTTTACATAAATCTGGTTCACGATGTGTTTAAAATAAATTTATTCGGTATAAATTGATCTGAATATCATTTGCTAAGTTTGGTTTCATCATAAAAAGCAATTTGTTGCTACCAAAATTGTCAAGAAGTTAGATATCACCATTTTCGTAGAGTCATTTTAGTAGTGCAATTTTACAATAAAATTCAATTTTTCAAAGGTAATTTGGCAAGTAGACATTTCACAGGTGTTTAAACATGGACTATGTAGTTAGGATTATGTTAGGGATAAGGTATGTTTAGTTTTAAAAGCAGGAAATACAAAAATTTAGTTAAAAGGGTTATAATATGGAATATAGACAATTTTCGACACATTTTTGTTAGCGAATTAGTGACAAAAATTATAATACATGATTCACAAGAAGAAAGACATTTAGAACATTATGGCATACAAACATTTATAGTGCCGTACAATTTATAGTGTAAAAATTCTAAAAGTGTTAGACGATGAGACTTTTTCAATGCAAGACTGAATAACATTATGCATTGCAAATAAGTAGTGAGAACAATAAAGACAAGTTGTACAAACCTTAAACAACATTTTAAGTGCTAAAACATTTTTAATATGATTTAATTCATATTTAAATTTAAGTATGGTTACGTTGTATATTTTAGATTTTTCACATAATTTTATACTTTTTCCACATTATTAGATTTAGTTTTTGCTCTTAAAGCAAATAATAGTTTTCTTTCACAATATAAATAAGTTTTTATAAGGATACAGTTTTTATCCGCAAAATTTAGCTAAATCTAATGAATTTAGACAAATTTACAAAAGCTTAAAATTTTCATTAAATTATATGTTTCAAATTTAAAAGATATGTTTTCTTATGTAAATTGTCCTCAGAATTCCAATTTTGCAAGTAATTTTAGTGTAGCTTGTAAGTGTGTATAGTTAATAGCTTATTTTGATTAGATTAAGTTGTTTCGTTTATTAGTGGTAGGAATTATTGCTTGTTAGGTGTCCTTTTATTCGAAATTTCACATAGTTTTCATTTCGTTTTAAATTTCATTTCCGACCATGTATAAGAAAGTTACGGCCAAAATTCCATTTATGTACAATTCTTAATTTTGATTATCAATCACATTCATTGTAAATTTTGCAATATGGCTGTAAAAATTGAAATCTTAGCAACCAGAAACCTATAAAAGCATGCGCTCAAGAAATCATTCTCTCTCTAGAATTTGTTCAAAAGTGAAAAATTAAAACAGTGTTGCTAGATTTGTGTTTACTTAACCTAATTTATTATCGTCGAGAAAGTTTACGTTACGAATAATTTCGGAGCACTTGTTTTTATATCTTCGGTTAAAATTAAATAGTTCGGTCACCGATACCTGTCGTTATTAATAAATAATTCTGTACGATTAATTGATGTCACGATTTTGTGTAAATTTGTTTTCGTGTTTTCCGATTTAAAATAATTCTGATATACCAAATTAAATTCCATTTTATTTGGTGAAAAGGTGTTTTATTTCTCCGGACAATTCCTCTTAAATAAATATTTATTTCGGTAACTAAAATAAAAGTGTTTAACAAAAATCTTGGATACTTAATAATACATTTTAAACGATATCACTCATAAAGATTTAAAACCATTTTAAATAAAAGTTACCATAGTAAATAAGTGTTTGGAGGTTGCCGTTTTGGAAAGAAAACATCTTGAAGCTTGGAAGTTGGTGTCTTCGAGAACCGAGATAGCAGTTGGATATTAGTAACAACAATAGCCGAGAACATTGCCTGCCTCCAGCTGAAGTTTGAAGACATCATTCAATCGACAGGAAGGACTGTATATGAGTTTTAAATTTTATAACCCTGTTATTGGTATTTCCTGCAATTTATATTTGTTATATGTTATTAATTAAAATTTCAATTATTTTGTAAACACCTGTGAAGCTAATAATTTTCTTTTCTTTTCTAAATTTTCATTTTGATCCAAACATTAAAATTTCTTAATTATTTGACATTTTTGACAGCTTTACTTATTTTTCATTTAAAGTCATTAACGCATGCGTTAGAAAGCAAATTCTATTCAGAGCAAATTTTATACGTTAAATTCAATTACATATAGGATATTTCTTATTTTAAAAAATTTTATCTTCAACTAAATCCTGAACTCTTTCCCCAATTGAGATCCTGAGCTAGAACGGTGAAATAATAACATTAAAGTTAATTAATTTATTAAAATTAATTCATTATTACATACAACATTTAAATTACCTCAAATTAAATTTAAAATAAATCCTAGAACCCTATCCCAAATATTTATTGAATTATATTAAATAAATTTTACATTTCAATTTATATATATATATAATATATATATATATATATATATATTGCTGTGATAATTTTTGTAAACTTTGACCAAGTACAGCATTTTATACAAAAAAATATTTTTGACTCTTAATGGGTCGAAATTGGGTTCTTTTGTTTGACTATAGTTAACATAATCAACAAACCAATAAATAAATTTACTCAACTAACCAAACAATGCTCCTTTATTACATTAAAAAAACACATTAAACCTATAAAAAAATATATAATTGTTCCTCCAGCGCAAATTCTCGTTTATACCCTAATTCTAACTTATCAGTAATTTTAACTTACCCACCCGTCAGGGCTCATAATTACTAACAGCGCCCCGAATACTGGTACTCCTGTCCATGTAGTACTTTTGAGGAAATTAGAACGTTAATCACTTCAAATTTGCAATACACTGCATAAATTGGTTTTCAAATCTGTCCTCTAATCACATTGTTCATATTTATAATTATTAGGTACCATTGTTTTTAATTACACTGCATTAAAATTCCTCGAAAACTATCAAAGATAGATATAGGATATATTTGACAAAAATGATAGATTTTTAATCCCGAATAAAATGAAATAAAAATATATAGTGTGCAATTAAAAAAACTGATTTTTTAATTTGAGAATTTTCAAATTTGAATGGTTATAACAAACACCCTGTTGAGAAAATTAGAAATACTACTCGGTCTAAACGTTAGTATAATATCACTCATTTTCACACGAAATATCAATTTTTTTTATTGTGAAATAACGGAACAATTGCCCATTCATCAACCCCACGAAAATGACCATAATAATCTTTAAACGCGAATATCTCAAGAACTAAAACTTTCAGCCAATCTTTTGTATGACAAAATATGTTTGTATGGACACGTAAATTAAAACTAAAATCAAATACGGGTGTTCTATTTAAAAAAATCATACTTTTTCACGTCCTGCTTTTCTGGCACACCCTGTATAACTTCCAATATTTTAAAAAAATGCACACTTCTTACCTCTACCCCATGGTCCATACAATATTTACACAAATAATTCTAGTTTAAGCATAAACTTACTTTACTCTATCGTTGGGACACCCTGTACAGCTAGTCTATCTCAGTAAACTAAAATTTTTATTGCACTTACCTAAAAAATGATAATTTCTTTTTTTTTAAAGAGCTTTATTATTGATTTACAATTTGATTTCAAAATTTATCTTGAAATCTGTTTAAGATTGTCAATACAATCATGGTGCTTTCACATATAAATTCTCACATTTTTACAACACAATAACTCCCATTATAATTTTAGCTAGCTTAGTCTAGCATATACAGGGACCGCCATAAAGTTGGACACATATGGGAAAAATTTTTATTGAAATTTCTGAAAAACTATTGGCAGTTCGTTTCTGCATGTCTGACAACCAAAAAATCCATTGTGACATTTGTCACGTGACAATAGATTTGGCGGGAATTTTGAAAAATGTTAACTGTCATGCCGAAAAATGGGCCAAATTGAGAAGATGTCGAAAAATTGTGTTAGGAAAATGTATTTAGAATGCAACAAAGACCCCATATACCAATTTTCAACCAAATCAAAAAAAAAAAAAATAATAAAAAAGACCATTTGTTTCCCTCCGCTTTTATTACGAAACATCATAAAATCTTGTTTTACCTGGAAATAGTTTTAATAACATAAATTACATAATTTTAGGTTAAAATTAGTCAAATATTTGTAAAATAGACAAGTCACTGGTCGAGTCCATGCCCTGTATATTGAAGCACATGAGCTGATCTAATATTTTTAACCGATAAATAAAATGTAAATGAACTAATATTTGTAATTAAAACTTAACAACACATTATTTACGCTTATTAAATTTAATATTGGTTAGTACATTTGAAATTAGCGATACTTTCGAGTTTAATAAGTTGGCTTTGGAAAAATCAAATATTTCGGCTTATAAGGGTGAAAATTATTGCTCTTCAAAGTGCACCTCATATTTTAAGATACCTAAAAAGGTGTAATTTATGTTATTAAAACTATTCCCTAGTAAAACAAGATTATGATGTGTCGTAATAAAAGCAGAGGGAAATAAATAGTATTTTTTATTTTTTTCTGATGTGGTTGAAAATTGATATATGGGGTCTTTGTTGTATTCTAAATATATTTTCTCAAAACAATTTTTCGATATCTTGTCAATTTAACCCATTTTTCGGTATCACAATTAACATTGTTCAATTAAATTCGACAAATGTAATTTGGAAACAATAAATTTTCAGAAATTTCAATAAAAAATTTCATGTTTCAACTGATGTACAAAATCGATTGATTAAAGGAACAAAGTTGTTAATTGAAACCACCTCAAACCGATTATATTAACTACACGTACAAAACTATTACAATATAACATTTTTTTTCAAATATTTGCAACTATAGTCAATCAATTCATAAAAAAAATAAAAATCATTTCGTTTTTCCCCCCGAACAAAATTCAGAACTGCAATGTATTTGCTTGAAGTTATTGAATTTTTTTTTAAACTTACAAAGGTCAAGGATACTGTCTTTCAATCCCTTCAACCAGCATATCATTTCCACATTAAATTTTCCTCTGATTCGATCCGAATCAATAGCCTTTAGTTGGTACGTGTCTCCGAATCTCTGTTTGACCTCATATGCTCCGTCATGTGGGAGCAATAATTTTGCGCTTATTTTGTTCGCTCCATATGCGGCTCTTAATTTCCTTATTATTACTCGGTCGCCTATATTAGTTTTCTTTTTATATTCTCTTTTCTTTCAAACTTATCTTGTTTTTTCGCACCGTGTGCCTTATTTTGATTAGCTGTCTCTAAAATTCATCATTTTCCTCTTCTTGCTTCCAGAGTCTCTCGGGAAAACTCCTCTTCATCAAATATTGCGGCGTAACTTCGGTTATAGTAGATGGTACATTATTTATAAAATCTTCCACTAGCTGAAGATACTTCGACCATTTCTCATGGGATTCTCCGTATAATAAGATTCTCATATATTTGGCTGCTTCCTGAATATATCTTTCAGTAGGATTCGCCTTAGGATGTCTGATAGAGAACAATCCTACTCGTACTTATTTTTATTTTATCGTTCACCTCTTGTCATTCCATTATTTCTTCCATCAGTTCATTCTCCCCACCTTGATAATCATGGATGACTCTTTAGGATTTACATTCAACTTTACAATGAACTTAACTTACAATTTATGCTTTAGATAAATAATATATTTTAATTGTACTATATCTCATGAATACTGCAAAAATACAATTTATTTCAACAGTCATCAACTCAGTAAAATAAAATTTTTATTACACTTTTACTTAAAAAATCTGGAACACTGGAACTGTGGCAGGATCTGTAACAAACAAAATATACCCACGTACCACATTGCTTGTTACACTTTTACCTTAAAAAAAATAATTTTTTTTATATAGCTTTCTTATTGATTTACAATTAACTTCAAAATTTATCTTGAAATCAAAACAAGAACTCCCGTTATAATTTAAGCTATCTTAGTCTAGCATATATGTACAAAATTGATTGATTAAAGGAACAAAGTTGTTAATTGAAACCGCCTAAAACCGATTATATTAACTACACGTACAAAACTATTATGATATAACAATTTATTTCAAATATTTGCAACTATAGTCAATCAATTCATAAAAAAAATAAAAATTATGTCAATATATATATATATATATATATATATATATATATATATATATATATATTGAGATGGTTAGATATAAGATTAATACAGGGGCAAGAGTAAGTAAGCTTATATTCTTTATAGTGGGCAAATTTAGATAGACTAGAGTATATTTACACTGCATTTTAATAAGTAAAGTAGTAGACGAGTGAGAGAAAATGGTTTGGATTTAACAAAACAGGCTTGGTGGAATTTGCACAAGTTTGTTTATTCATAAAAAGCAATGGGCAGTATGCACTAACCTTAGTCCCACTATACAACACACTATGGTTGTATAGTGGGAATCTGGTATATTTTGCATTTTATAATTGCATTTGATATTTCTATATGGATCAGCAGAAAATCAATTGTTAAATCAATCAGTTTTATTCAAGATATCAATTAGAAAAAAATTGTCCCATTATACAACAGTTTCCCCTAACTATTTTGCAAACCTGTAATAAGCACAAATAATTTAAAATATTTAATTAAAAAAACAGTTAATACAAAATATTCAATTTCTTTCATTTTAAGTAAAGCTTTCTCTTGTGTACTGATACGTGGTTTTACCGTAAAAGGGTTGCAGCTCAATAATCAAAATAGACGCATCTCGATAGCTCATAAATCGAATTACCTACAAAATAGTTAACTTTTTTTAATTTTAAGCATAGTTCTCTATTGTGCCGGGGACACGAGGGATAGTTTTACCGTAAAAGGGTTGCAGGTCAAAAATCAAAATACGTATTTTGAGAGCTCTTAAATCAATAAACAATATTTACCTGCAAAAGAGTTACTTTTTCAATTTTAGTGTAGTTCTCACTTGAGTTAAATTATTTAAAGGGTTGTTTTGGGGTTAAAACGATGAGCTCAAAAATCGAAATATTATTTTAAAAGTTCATAAATAGCTCCTAATTCTGCCGCAAAAAACGATTCAATATTGTTATTTGTAAAGGATGGGGGGGGGGGGGCTGAGTTGACGTCGACTCGGCCCCTTACTGAAATGTTTAGATTCCTCCCTTGTATGACGAGCTCAAAATTTTTAATTTGCGGAATATAAAGGCTCATATCTGTTTTTTTATTTTTACAAGGTGGGGGCTAGCTCGACAGACGTAATATTGCTTTTTGCTGAAGGTTTTTTGTTTTCGTCCATAATTAATTTCAAATAATAATGTAAAAAATAACTACACAATTTACACAAAATCAAACCACAAAACTAATAAAACACGACCACATGTCTCACTTTCAACGGTTCAAAATTTTACCACTTGGTGCGCCTACATCGCTTTGGCGTATCAATACCTTTAAGATGGATGTTTGAACCAGTTCTTTGGTGTTGCATAAACATGCTTATTGTAGTTGTATTCATAACTTGAATTATGTTGTTTTAAGATGAATTGTTAAATATTTTTTCTGATATGTTCCATAATCACATTGATCATATTTGAATTCATTCCTTGAATTGTGTTTTTTAAGATGAAAATATAATCACATTAATGACGTTTGTATTTATAACTTGCAGAGTGTTTTTTAAGATGATTTTTTAAACTATATTTGTGGAGTGTTGTATAATGACAAAGGTCACATTTGAATTCATTACTTGAAGAATGTATTTTAAGATGAACAATTAAATCACTTTTGTGGTTTGTTCATAACTTAAGAAGTGATTTTGAAGATGAATTTTAAAATTACCTTTGTGATTTGTTCCATAATCACATTGATCACATTTAAATTCATAACATGAGGAATGTGTTTTAAGATGAATTTTAAAACCACCTTTGTGATTTGCTCCATAATCACATTGGTTGCATTTAAATTCATAACTCGAAGAGTGTCTTTTAAGATGAATTTTTAAAAGACATTTGTGATATGTTCCATAATTACATTGGTCACATTTGAAGTCATTACTTGAAGAGTGTTTTTTAAGGTGAAATTTAAAACTATCTTTACGATTTGTTCCATAATCACATTGGTCGCATTTAAAATCATAACTTGAGGAGTGTGTTTTAAGATGAATTTTAAAAACACCTTTGTGATTTGTTCCATAATCACATTGGTCACATTTAAATTCATAAGTCGAAGAGTGCCTCTTAAGATGAATTTTTAAAAGATATTTGTGATTTGTTCCATAATGACATTGATCACATTTGAATTCATTACTTGGAGAGTGTTTTTTAAGGTGAATTTTAAAAGTATCTTTACGATTTGTTCCATAATCACATTGGTTGCATTTAAATTCATAACTCGAAGAGTGTTTTTTAAGATGAATTTTTAAAAGACATTTGTTATGTGTCCCATAATTACATTGGTCACATTTGAATTCATTACTTGGAGAGTGTTTTTTAAGGTGAATTTTAAAAGCACCTTTACGATTTGTTCCATAATCGCATTGGTCGCATTTAAATTCATAACTTGAGGAGTGCATTTTAAGATGAATTTTAAAATAATCTTTGCGATTCGTTGCACAATCACATTGGTCACATTTAAATTCATAACTTGTGGAGTGCTTTTTAAGATGAATTTTAAAATTACCTTTATGGTTTGTTGCATAATCACATTGGTCACATTTGAATTCATAACTTGAAATGTGTTTTAAAACATGATTTTTTAAATTTCTTTTCCACTTTGTTATAAAATTGCAATGGTTACACTTATATTTAAAATTTCCACTGTATTTTAAAACATCATGTTTTAAATTTTCTTGTATTATTGTTGAACTATTAAATTTACTGTTACACTGTATATTTGTGATGTGTTCGACACAGTTTTCATTTATATAATATGTATCACTTGAGCCAACAACTTTTACTAGAGACACGATGTCTTCTTTTTTAATATTCACATAATCTGTAAAAACAGTGTTAAATTTTGTACTACTTGAACCGTAATTAATTTTACCTTGTATTAGCTCACTATTTACTACAAGATGTTGTGTTACACATGAATTTATTCCTTCTTCCTGTTCTGGTTCGACTTTAACAAGTTTCATATCAATCTCATAAGACATTTTGAAGAATTTGTATTTCTTAATGATATGCTTTATACAAAACTTAGGTGCAACACCGTATCATTTTAGGGCAGTACATATACAGTATTTAACAGTACCTTAAAATTATTGACACAATTAATATACGGTATTGCCACAGAATACAAATACAAATAAATACCGTGCACTCTAAAAAAAACCGATACCACGTTGCTTCGGTGCGCATACATGGCAGTGTTAATTTTATTATTATTCGTTGAACAGCTGTGGCAACTTAGGTTGTTTCACCTATATGTTGCTTGTTTTTAAATATATCTTGCCTAATTTTATTAAATTCCAATCTGTAAATATTTAATTTGGTGTTATCTAGTATTTATATAGTTAACAAGTGCAAGTTTGTCAGAATCTACGTTTTGTGTGTGTTAACTTACCAAAATATACTCGATTTGAGATTATATGTAAACATTCGCATTTTGAAGGGGTACCAACCTTACCAGTCGAAAAAAACTACTAAAATGCAAAATGATGGTCGATTAAAATTATGTAGCTTGTAAATATACCTATCGAAATAATAGTAAAAGGTGCAATATTATCAAGAAAATGTAGTTACGACGAAGGTCGAGTGTTCAACACATATTTTTATATTTTGGGAAAAAATGCAACATCTGTTAATTGTTGGTAACGGCATGTGATTACATTAGTGTTGTTGTTACACTGAATACATGTTTATTGTATATTACAATCTAACGATATTTTTATTATGGATAAAAAAGGAAATCCTATGCTACCTATGTAAAAACGCTAATCCTCTAATTCGTTTTTTGAACAAAAAAAGGAAACTTGGCGGCGAAACTTATAGTCATAAACTTAGATCCCTATTTACTATAAATTTAACAATTCAATTGCATATCCAACTGATTGAAGGTATCATACGACAGGCAGCAAAACAGATTGCAAAGTACACTATTAATTTAGACCACCGTGAAGTTGTCAGTAACTTTTAGCAGTAAAAAAAAACGAAAATACCCGATGAGTGATATCAGTGGCGTACTATTTAACTAAATCATACGTATATAATAATAATGTATTTCGAATGTGTTTATAATTTACGAATATTACAAACCAATAGTATTTCCTATTTGTACAGCTCGAAGCAGTAAAATCCACCCTCGATACATAAATTGAGTAATTTTCTAGTCAACACAATGATATTCAATAAAAAAATTTTCTAAAAATCAACAATAATTCATATCACATTCTCGAAAAAACAGATTAAGGTGCGACTCATCTGAGGGGCTCAAATTTATCCCTGTTGTATAAAATAATTATGTGCACGGTAAAGAAACGATAACATTCCACCCTAAAAATAACTTTTAAAACGTAACAATAATGTATACCACTCCTTTTAAAATTCGGAATGATTTAAAACCTGCTGTGGGAGCTTTAATACCATAAGGACCAGTGTGAAGGACAGAAATACACCCCCGAACCAAAAAATAATTAACTTTGCAATGAACACGATGAGATCCCAACTTGAAAATTGGTTTTAAAATTAAGGAATAATTCGTGCTACGTTATCCCTCTATCCATCCTCCTAAGTGTTCCTGAGTGCTTTAGCACGATAGGCCTTATTTAGCCTGTTCAGGTCCACAACCATAAAAAAAAAACGTTCTCTAAAAATCAGAATGAGTTGGGCCCAGTCCGAAGGGTAGAAATACACCCCCGAACCCAAAAATAATTTATTTTGCAATGAACACGATGAGATCCCAACTTGAAAATAGCTTTTAAAATTAAAGAATAATTCGTACTACGTTCTCTAAAAATCGGAATGAGTTAGGACCAGTCCGAAGGGTAGAAATACACCCCCAAACCCAAAAATAATTAATTTTGCAATGAACACGATGAGATCCCAATTAGAAAATTGGTTTTAAAATTAAAGAATAACTCGTGCTACGTTCTCTAAAAATCAGAATGAGTTAGGACCAGTCTGAAGGGTAGAAACACACCCCCGAACCCAAAAATAAGTAATTTTGCAATGAACACGATGAGATCCCAACTTGAAAATTGGTTTTAAAATTAAGGAATAATTCGTGTTACGTTCTCCAAAAATCAGAATGAGTTAGGACCAGTCGGAAGGGTAGAAATACACCCCCGAACCCAAAAATAATTAATTTTGCAATGAACACGATGAGATCCCAACTTGAAAATTGCTTTTAAAATTAAGGAATAATTTGTGCTACGTTCTCTGAAAATTAGAATGAGTTAGGACCAGTCCGAAGGGTAGAAATACACCCCCGAACCCAAAAAGAATTAATTTTGCAATGAACACGATGAGATCCCAACTTGAAAATTGGTTTTAAAATTAAGGAATAATACGTGCTACGTTCTCCAAAAATCAGAATGAGTTAGGACCAGTCGGAAGGGTAGAAATACGCCCCCGAACCCAAAAATAATTAATTTTGCAATGAACACGATGAGATCCCAACTTGAAAATTGCTTTTAAAATTAAGGAATAATTTGTGCTACGTTCTCTGAAAATTAGAATGAGTTAGGACCAGTCCGAAGGGTAGAAATACACCCCCGAACCCAAAAAGAATTAATTTTGCAATGAACACGATGAGATCCCAACTTGAAAATTGCTTTTAAAATTAAAGAATAATTCGTGCTACGTTCTCTGAAAATTAGAATGAGTTAGGACCAGTCTGAAGGGTAGAAATACACCCCCGAACCCAAAAATAATTAATTTTGCAATAAACACGATGAGATCCCAACTTGAAAATTGCTTTTAAAATTAAGGAATAATTCATGCTACGTTCACTAAAAATCAGAATGAGTTAGGAGCAGTTTGAAGGGTAGAAATACACCCCCGAACCCAAAAATAATTAATTTTGCAATGAACACGATGAGATCCCAACTTGAAAATTGGTTTTAAAATTAAGGAATAATTCGTGCTACGTTCTCTAAAAATCGGAATGAGTTAGGACCAGTCCGAAGGGTAGAAATACACCTCCGGACCCAAAAATAATTAATTTTGCAATGAACACGATGAGATCCCAACTTAAAAATTGCTTTTAAAATTAAGGAATAATTCGTGCTACGTTCTCTGAAAATCAGAATGAGTTAGGACCAGTCCGAAGGGTAGAAATACACCCCCGAACCCAAAAATAATTAATTTTGCAATGAACACGATCAGATCCCAACTTGAAAATTGGTTTTAAAATTAAGGAATAATTCGTGCTACGTTCTCCAAAAATCAGAATGAGTTAGGACCAGTCTGAAGGGTAGAAATACACCCCCGAACCCAAAAATAATTAATTTTGCAATGAACACGATGAGATCCCAACCTGAAAATTGCTTTTAAAATTAAGGAATAATTCGTGCTACGTTCTCTGAAAATTATAATGAGTTAGGACCAGTCCGAAGGGTAGAAATACACCCCCGAACCCAAAAATAATTAATTTTGCAATGAACACGATGAGATCCCAACTTGAAAATTGGTTTTAAAATTAAGAAGTAATTCGTGCTACGTTCTCCAAAAATCAGAATGAGTTAGGACCAGTCTGAAGGGTAGAAATACACCCCCGAACCCAAAAATAATTAATTTTGCAATGAACACGATGAGATCCCAACTTGAAAATTGGTTTTAAAATTAAGGAATAATTCATGCTACGTTCACTAAAAATCAGAATGAGTTAGGAGCAGTCTGAAGGGTAGAAATACACCCCCAAACCCAAAAATAATTAATTTTGCAATGAACACGATGAGATCCCAACTTGAAAATTGGTTTTAAAATTAAGGAATAATTCGTGCTACGTTATCCCTCTATCCATCCTCCTAAGTGTTCCTGAGTGCTTTAGCAATATTAATTTTGAACCTGTTCAGGTCCACAACCATAAAAAAAAACGTTCTCTAAAAATCAGAATGAGTTAGGACCAGTCCGAAGGGTAGAAATACACCCCGAACCCAAAAATAATTAATTTTGCAATGAACACGATGAGATCCCAACTTGAAAATTAGCTTTTAAAATTAAAGAATAATTCGTCTACGTTCTCTAAAAATCAGAATGAGTTAGGACCAGTCGAAGGGTAGAAATACACCCCAAACCCAAAAATAATTAATTTTGCAATGAACACGATGAGATCCCAACTTGAAAATAGCTTTTAAAATTAAAGAATAATTCGTGCTACGTTCTCTAAAAATCAGAATGAGTTAGGACCAGTCTGAAGGGTAGAAATACACCCCCGAACCCAAAAATAATTAATTTTGCAATGAACACGATGAGATCCCAACTTGAAAATTGGTTTTAAAATTAAGGAATAATTCGTGCTACGTTCTCCAAAAATCAGAATGAGTTAGGACCAGTCCGAAGGGTAGAAATACACCCCCGAACCCAAAAATAATTAATTTTGCAATGAACACGATGAGATCCCAACTTGAAAATTGCTTTTAAAATTAAGGAATAATTTGTGCTACGTTCTCTGAAAATTAGAATGAGTTAGGACCAGTCCGAAGGGTAGAAATACACCCCCGAACCCAAAAAGAATTAATTTTGCAATGAACACGATGAGATCCCAACTTGAAAATTGGTTTTAAAATTAAGGAATAATACGTGCTACGTTCTCCAAAAATCAGAATGAGTTAGGACCAGTCGGAAGGGTAGAAATACGCCCCCGAACCCAAAAATAATTAATTTTGCAATGAACACGATGAGATCCCAACTTGAAAATTGCTTTTAAAATTAAGGAATAATTTGTGCTACGTTCTCTGAAAATTAGAATGAGTTAGGACCAGTCCGAAGGGTAGAAATACACCCCCGAACCCAAAAAGAATTAATTTTGCAATGAACACGATGAGATCCAACTTGAAAATTGCTTTTAAAATTAAAGAATAATTCGTGCTACGTTCTCTGAAAATTAGAATGAGTTAGGACCAGTCTGAAGGGTAGAAATACACCCCCGAACCCAAAAATAATTAATTTTGCAATAAACACGATGAGATCCCAACTTGAAAATTGCTTTTAAAATTAAGGAATAATTCATGCTACGTTCACTAAAAATCAGAATGAGTTAGGAGCAGTTTGAAGGGTAGAAATACACCCCCGAACCCAAAAATAATTAATTTTGCAATGAACACGATGAGATCCCAACTTGAAAATTGGTTTTAAAATTAAGGAATAATTCGTGCTACGTTCTCCAAAAATCAGAATGAGTTAGGACCAGTCTGAAGGGTAGAAATACACCCCCGAACCCAAAAATAATTAATTTTGCAATGAACACGATGAGATCCCAACTTGAAAATTGCTTTTAAAATTAAGGAATAATTCGTGCTACGCTCTCTGAAAATTAGAATGAGTTAGGACCAGTCCGAAGGGTAGAAATACACCCCCGAACCCAAAAATAATTAATTTTGCAATGAACACGATCAGATCCCAACTTGAAAATTGGTTTTAAAATTAAGGAATAATTCGTGCTACGTTCTCCAAAAATCAGAATGAGTTAGGAGCAGTCTGAAGGGTAGAAATACACCCCCAAACCCAAAAATAATTAATTTTGCAATGAACACGATGAGATCCCAACTTGAAAATTGGTTTTAAAATTAAGAAATAATTCGTGCTACGTTCTCCAGAAATCAGAATGAGTTAGGACCAGTCTGAAGGGTAGAAATACACCCCCGAACCCAAAAATAATTAATTTTGAAATGAACACGATGAGATCCCAACTTGAAAATTGGTTTTAAAATTAAGGAATAATTCATGCTACGTTCACTAAAAATCAGAATGAGTTAGGACCAGTCTGAAGGGTAGAAACACACCCCCGAACCCAAAAATAATTAATTTTGCAATGAACACGATGAGATCCCAACTTGAAAATTGGTTTTAAAATTAAGGAATAATTCATGCTACGTTCACTAAAAATCAGAATGAGTTAGGAGCAGTTTGAAGGGTAGAAATACACCCCCAAACCCAAAAATAATTAATTTTGCAATGAACACGATGAGATCCCAACTTGAAAATTGGTTTTAAAATTAAGGAATAATTCATGCTACGTTCACTAAAAATCAGAATGAGTTAGGAGCAGTCTGAAGGGTAGAAATACACCCCCGAACCCAAAAATAATTAATTTTGCAATGAACACGATGAGATCCCAACTTGAAAATTGGTTTTAAAATTAAGGAATAATTCGTGCTACGTTCTCTAAAAATCAGAATGAGTTAGGACCAGTCTCGTAGACTAAAATACACCTCCAAATAGTTTCTGGTGTTGTTCCACGCCACATATTTTTTCGTCAACGTCAAATTTTGCATAAATTAGTTAATAAAAGGTGTTTCATATGATGCATGCTACATGTGGCAATGTTTAATTAATTATAAGGAATGCATTAATTGAATTTAGTGTGTAACTGTTTACTCGTGGTACACTTGGATAGAGTTAGGATTATAAAATTTTGCATTTTACCATATTTATGGGGCTTTCAATTGCAGTTGGGCATCCTTCAGGTTCATGTCACACCAATAGATAAACAGGTTGAATAAAGTAAACAATTTCAGCGATTGTCTGCTACTTTATAACTATTTGTACCATTTATGTTTGTAGAGTTTAATTCTTAATCTACGTTTTTAAAGTATGAAAAAAAATTTACATAAATCTAGAATTCGACACTTTACCCTTTATAAGCATCCCAGATGTTACTTTAATACGGATTTTGCTAATAAGAGTTAAAGGTTGTGTCGGCAACCTTCAGTAGCGGGTAAACAGTGGTTTTGGTGAGAAAAAGAGAGATTTGTTTGCTTTCTTAACAAAAAGAATATTAGCATAAAATTTAAGAAGAAAAAGGTCTAAGGCGGTATTTTAAATACTGCCTTTTATTTCTGCATTTAGGTACATTTATATTATTCACAAATAATTATGATGGCTATTTAAAACGTTTCCTTACTAAATCTCTTAAATAATATCTTGATGCCTACTGTAGTTATATGTCAGTACAGTATTATAAATTTTTATTTTCTAATAAACAGATTTAAATTTAGGGTTGTGTATAAAGTTTTAATCTGTCTAACTAGATACCTCACCGAAAACTAACAATAAAAATATGAAACATAAAATTTTAAATCCGTTAAATAACACTTGGTTTGAGTTAATACATAATATTTCTAGTAATAAACAACCCTTACTTCAGTTTCTGCAAAATGCATTTGTTTTTTCATTTTAGTAGTACCCGGTTTTCGGTATTGATATTACGTTAGTGAGATAGTGTGTGGTTGAACGATTTTAGTAAGGTTTAACGCGATTTAGTAGCCATGAAGCTTTCAAAATATATATCAAAATCTAAAGCTTTTAAACTTATTTCAAATGAAATAGTAAATAGCAGGAAACGCATTGATGTTGATGGTACATCAAAGAAACTTGCGAAATCCCTATTTGCAACCAAATATGGATATGAAAGTGTTATTCGTGACATTATTAATAATCGTTTTAAACAACTTTTCAAAAACAAAGTCGAATAATCTATTAAAGAAGAACGTTACAGTCGAAGATATAAAAAAAATGTGTTTTGATTATAGTATAAATGTAAATTCATGTGAGTCTAATTGGAGATCTGAGGAGTCCCTCTTTGCACTTATTTGTATAAAGCTTCACTTAAAGAATACATTGAGAAGTCGTAATAGAGTATATAAGCATATTACTAAATTAAGAAAATTGAATAGTAGTGTAACTCTTCAAACTGAGAAAAACAAGATTATTACACAGAAAACTACGAATACTGACTCCGAGTTGTCTTCAAATTTACAAAGGACATTACCCGTGAACTATAAGGATTTTTGTACCCAGTCTGATTTTCCCTCGGAACAGCTACATCACAGTACCTTTAGAAATGATGAAGGTAAAGAAGAGATCACAGCTCCAGTGTCTTCTAATAGATCGGAAGAGGTACGGGAAGGCATAATTTGCAATACGCAGTCATCCGTAATTATAACTACGAGTCCTGAAAAAATTGAACAAACTAGTGCTCAGTGCAAATTAGGCGTTGGGTGGGTTAATTTAGAAGAAGGTAATTATTTAGAGGTAGATCATATCTATATAGACACAATCGAAGATAATGTTAGTGATTCTTCGTACTTTGTCACTAAGAACAATGATACGGTAAGTGATTTGGCTCACGCTTCTGTAACTTCTTCAGTGTACACAGTAACTGATAATGCTTCATCAAATAGTAAGCCAGCAGATTTAGAGAAGAATGTTACTCCACCTTATTTTGATGCCCCTAAAGCAATTCTGAATATATCGAGCCCAGATCTTAATTCAGTTATTCTTCCTAGGAATTCCGAGAATCGTATGGTACAACCTAGTATACCATCTTTCAAAGATTGTAAAGTATTAGAAGGGTCCTTTTATTTAGAATCTACACTTTGGAATAAAATGTTCTTAGGGGAAAAGTTAAATGTACAATATTACCCGTACTGTTTGCGAAAGAAAATAAAAAAGCACATAAATAACGTTTGTATTATAATTTTTAAATTTGTTAATTATTCCATAAAACGAAATCTTGCCACAATATATGCTCAGTGCAAATACAATAACTTTAAATGTAAAAAATTTAAAATACAGTTATTACTTCAAAGAATCACAGTGTATAGTAGCTCTTTGAATTACTTTCATTCTAACCAATTAACTGCACCAGTTACTAGAGTGGAAAGAAGCATTATTAAATCCAAATTAATACACCAAAAGCCCTCGAATTACAAAAAAAGATGTATAATTGAAGCAGATGTAAATGTCATAAAACAAGGTAAAAATTTACAAACAATAAAATCAGATGATGTTGTCAAAAAATAAGGTCAGAAGCCATTTCCCAATTTGATAGAAGCACAAATGATGTATACGATCTAATATTGATGCAACATGATCACAAAGATTTTATTCAAGAGATTTGTTTTCCATTTAACGTCAAATTATATTGTTTGAGACAGATTAAGGTATTGAAAACGGTAAAGCGGGAAAGGGGTTTGCCAATTGTGAGCTTTGACGCTACCGGCGGTATTGTAAGAGCACCTTTCGCCCACTGTAAAAAAATATTATTTTATACAGCTGTAATATCTCTAGCGCATAGGATTTACCCCGTCTTCTCTATGATCTCTGCTACGCATGATACAAATTCTATCTTTAAGTTATTAAATGACTTCAGATATTTTTGCGAACAACATAGTATTTGGCCTGCATTTTCGGGTGTTATATCTGATTTTAGTTTCGCAAATTTGCACGGTTTGGCAAAAGCGTGGAATAGATGCACACTTGATGAATATTTGGAAAAGGTTTACACTCTCAGCGTCGACAAATTAAAACCAAACTCAATAATACCCATCTATCTTTGTTCTGCACACTTCATGAAGATGGTAGCAAAGGACGTAGATGAGTTAGAACAAAGTATATTAAATAGAGGATATCTTAAAGACCTAATAGCTTCAGCTATTCTTATGAGACAAATTAGCCAGTTAGATGAATTTGTCCAAACTGTTTATATCTTACTTAATTCCAAATATGTAAATGAACAAACCAAGGAAGCGTTGGATAATCTAAAATCAATACAAGTGCAGTCTCATACCCTTTCAACCCAAAAAAATCACGAAAATATAAAAGAACATGACACGTTTACAAATAAAAACACTAACGAAGGTGGGTTATTCAAGTCCAGTCCCTACTATAAGAGATTCCGTAAAATAATAAGCAGGATATCTTTAATTTCTAGTGCAACAGAAAATGACGATAAAATACAAAACCATCTTTACAATAAAAATGTATTTAACTTAATTATTAATAAATACCTTCCATTGGTACCTCTTTGGAGTGCTATATTGATGGAACATAATGTGACTTCGGTTAATAATGCCATCGTAGAAAATTATTTCGGGCAATTAAAGCACAAGAATTTGGATGGTAGTCGAAATCTGAAGTGTTCGCGTTTCATAAGAGTTCTTAAGCAAGATGTGCTATCACTGGGAACTGAAAAACTGTTAGGAATAGAAAAGAGTCGCTTAACTAAAAATAAAAAAGTGGAACTATTTTCTCAAGAAACTTGGAAAAGGTCATCGAGGAAACGGGGTCATACCCATTTTGATGGACAATATATAAAGAAGCTACAAGAAAAGATAACGAAACGTAACACAATTCTAGTGGAAGATGACAACGAAATAGCACAATGTGCCTATTGCGGTCATGGACTGTTGGACGAAAACACAGATTGGGTAAAATGTGACAAATGTTTACGTTGGATTCATCAAGTGTGCGATAACAAGGGGGATTTTTCTAAATCGTACGAAGGAAGGTTTGTGTGTAACCTTTGTACCAGCGATGCGCAACTAGACACGTCTCTGGAGGACAATAATAACATAAGGGAACAATGTTTAAGGCATATGCAATATCTTTCCCACATAGACCGTGGAATAATAGAAAACCAAACAAGATTACAAAGGGATTCATTCGCGTGGTACGAAGAAAGAAAGATCAGAGTGACTGCTTCAACATTCGGTAGAATATGTAAAACACGAAAGATGTCCCCCGAAACCGCAATAACAAATATTCGAGATGATAGTATTAACCGACCAACAAAAGCCATGTTACATGGAATAAAACATGAAGGTTTAGCTAAGACGGAATATGTAACGGCTACTCAACAAGAGTGCATCATGTCGGGTTTACTAATTCATAAAAAATACCCTTTTTTGGCTGGTTCACCTGACGGCCTAATTAGCAAGGAAGGTATAATTGAAATTAAATGTCCTTATATAGCAAAGAACGCAGATCCTTGTACATATCCATTTAATTTCTTAAACAGTGAAGGGAAATTACTACTAAACCACAATTATTACTACCAAATTCAGGGTCTTTTAGAGATTAGTGATAGAAGTTGGTGTGATTTGGTAATATATACACTCAAAGGAATTAAGATCATAAGAGTACTTCGAGATATTTCATTTTGGGAGAAAATGTTAAAGAAATTAACAAACTTTTATTATTTCTATTTTTTACCAAAATTGTTATTCCCAACGAAAAACTTTACTCGATTAGAACTAAAGTGGAGGACTTCAAATAATATCCAGCTTTTGCCCAATGGATTGGTTGCTGACATTGAGTATTATAAATCATTGCCTAACAACAGAGGATATATAGTCACAACCAATATCGACATTAATTTCTCTGTAAATGAAATTTTTATTGAGGATTTTTTAACTCTAAATGAAGGAGAATGGTTATCCACATTTATTATTGACCATTGTTTAGGAATCATTTGTGGACGTTATAAGGATAAATGTCAGGTAATATCTGTTGCTAAATCCACCATTATAGTAGACAATGTATCTTACAGCACAGAATTTGTGGAAAATCTAAAATTTAATAAAAATATGGTCATCATGCCTATAATACAGCACAGCCATTTTCGTTTAATAATTTTAAAACTGGTTGAAAAGGAAATACTATTTTTGGACCCTCTTGGAAATGAAAAGAATAAGAAACATATTTACTTACCCAAAATTGAAAATTTTTTGCAGCTTAAAGAACTAGATGCCACAGAGTGGCAATTTAAAACGCCGAAACATTGTCTACAGAGGGATGGATTTAATTGTGGACTTTACATCATTTACTTCGTAGAAAAGATAATGGAGGACACAGAAATGACTACCGAATTTAATGTAAGAGAATTTCGGAAAGATTTAAAGTGGGCGCTAATAAATAATGCTGACAATATGAGTAACAAGTGTCTTTATTGTTCTCAAGACACTAATAATATGAAGGAAGGTGTTTTTAAATGTGAAACGTGCTGTCGTACTATCCACGACCAATGTTTGAGAACAGAAACTGAAATGAAATCAGGAGTGAATTTAAAAGAAAAGAAACGGAATAATATTTGTGATTTGTGTAGAAGAAATTAGTGTTTAAAGTTAGGTGCGGATATTTTTTTTGTGATATTGGTTTTGAATTCACTTGGGATGATAATTTTCGTAGGTACTAGTTGTGTGTTCTAGAGTTAGGTTTAGTTATTGAAACTTAGTAGGTATTTAGCATTTATTGAACTTAATGGTAATTTTTATAATTTGTAAAACAGTTTTAGCACAGATGTATACACACTATGTATACATCTGTGGTTTTAGGTAGAATAGAATAAGAAACGACGTTTACTGTGGGACTTAATTAATAAACTACAGTAAACGCTTGGTACATGCTAATATATTGTAAGTATATCTAGTAGAAAGTATGGGCTGTTAATGTATGTTATAATAATGTATAATTTGAGGCTACATTACGCTTCTCATTGTCACATGCATACTAATTAAGGGTTCCATTTTTTATCAAGTTCAACTGTGGGACAATATTTTTAGATACAATTAATACAATCTTTATTTCCATGGTATAAGAATAGACTGGCCCTATAAGTCTAATAATTAGTAGTTATGTAAGATATCTTATAGTTCATATGTGGAGCATTTTGCCATGTTTGATGCCATTCGAAAAATTACCCATATTTTTGTTAAACAATAAGTATGAAATTAATAAATTTTTACAAATTTTTACTTACACACTGTAAACAGTAATAAAATCAGTGCCGTAAGGGACTAGTTATATTTACTATCACATTGAGAACCCTCATTTAATGACCGGCGTGAAGTTAGCCCCCCAACTTTCGAAATTTTCACTTTTTTCAATTGCAATTGTTTGTTGGTCGTTTGTCGGTGTTTGTTGGCTATTTTTGAACGTTTGTCGGTTTTTTATATTTATAATATTCACGATTATAATTTAGGTGTGAAGTTAGCCCCCCAACTTTCGAAATTTTCACTTTTTTCAATTGCAATCGTTTGTTGGTCGTTTGTCGGTGTTTGTTGGCTATTTTTGAACGTTTGTCGGTTTTTTATATTTATAATAATCACGATTATAATTTAGGTGTGAAGTTAGCCCCCCAACTTTCGAAATTTTCACTTTTTTCAATTGCAATCGTTTGTTGGTCGTTTGTCGGTGTTTGTTGACTATTTTTGAACGTTTGCCGGTTTTTTATATTTATAATAATCACGATTATAATTTAGGTGTGAAGTTAGCCCCCCAACTTTGAAATTTTCACTTTTTTCAATTGCACGGTTTTTTTTTATATTTATAATAATCACGTTTATAATTTAAACGTGAAGTGGTAGGTGTTATTTTATGTCTATGTAGACGAACTTATGCGGAACAAGAATAAGTATCAAATCGGTGTAGTGTGTATGGGTGATGTGCAATATAACAATATTCTTATAGAGATTTTCGAGGCGAAAACGAAAATACTCTATATAAGTCAGAACAAGTTTAGGGAAAGAAAAGAAATTAAAACCTACGCTGACTGAAACTAGTAATTCGTTGAAGTATCTACGCCGCAATAAAATCGCAAAAGAAATGAACCATAATTACAAAAATATTACAATACAATAAGTATTTGCAGGTTAAATAACCACTGCTACAAAGGATGTAACTATAAGTGGGGTGGGTAGCGTCTGAGTGGTTTTACAAACCAAGCACTAATAAATGAGGCAAATATTATCAGTCATCCTGACACACCGCATCCTGCTAGAAGTCATGAATGGATTGCTATCCTTGGATTCTATGGTATGTCAGCATAGGTTTTAATTTCCTTCTTTCCCTAACCTTGTTCTGGCTTATATAGAATATTTTCATTTTCGCCTCGAAAATCTCTATAAGAACATTGCTATATTGCACATCCCCATACACTCTACACCAAATTGATACTTCTTCTTGTTCCGCATAAGTTCGTCTAAATATACATAAAATAACACCTACCACTTTACGTTTCAATTCAAAAATATCCAACAAACACCGACAAACGACCAACAAACGATTGCAATTGAAAAAAATTGAAAAATATTTCGAATGTTGGGGGCCTTAACTTCACGCCTAAGTTATAATCGTAATTATTGTAAATACAAAAAACCGACAAACGTTCAAAAATGGCCAACAAACACCGACAAACGACCAAGAAATGGTTGCAATTGAAAAAAGTGAAACTTGCGCAAGTTGGGGGGCTAACTTCACACCTAAATTATAATCGTGATTATTATAAATATAAAAAACCGACAAACTTTCAGAAATAGCCAACAAACACCGACAAACGACCAACAAACGATTGCAATTGAAAAAAGTGAAAATTTCGAAAGTTGGGGGGCTAACTTCACACCTAAATTATAATCGTGATTATTATAAATATAAAAAACCGACAAACGTTCAGAAATAGCCAACAAACACCGACAAACGACCAACAAACGATTGCAATTGAAAAAAGTGAAAATTTCGAAAGTTGGGGGGCTAACTTCACACCTAAATTATAATCGTGATTATTATAAATATAAAAAACCGACAAACGTTCAAAAATAGCCAACAAACACCGACAAACGACCAACAAACGATTGCAATTGAAAAAAGTGAAAATTTCGAAAGTTGGGGGGCTAACTTCGCACCTAAATTATAATCGTGATTATTATAAATATAAAAAACCGACAAACGTTCAAAAATAGCCAACAAACACCGACAAACGACCAACAAACGATTGCAATTGAAAAAGTGAAAATTTCGAAAGTTGGGGGGCTAACTTCACACCGGTCATTTAATGACGTTACTGCAGTTACTAATATTTTGAGCCTATGTAATGCACCACAGTGCAATACAACAACAAAAACAATGAATGGTTACTATTAAGTTACCAAACAGGTAAGGTCAAAGTGACAAAAGCAATATGAACTAATATGACAAATACACACGAAATATATAAAATACCAAAAAACGATGATAAAACACTTGCCTTATATTTATCTGTATTGCTTTCTCATATACGTACGTATAAAGCGAAAACTATATAATCGGTTTTAATTTTCACAAAAATTTCGTCTCTGATTGTGTGCCTATGGGCGAGTTAATCATTAAAGTTATCGACAAAAAGGCACTTTTAGAAAAAATAATTTAGTGTCGTGTGTGTGTGTGCGTGGGGGTGCGTGCGTGCGTGTGAGAAATGAATAACCAATGGCGCATCGTTTTTTGAGTGCCAAATTGTGCATTTTTTAATTTGCCAGCGATTTTTTTGAAAGACGGCTATTGGGAGTTTTTAAGATCCCTAAGTATAAATCACTTGTCAAAATTGATAAATCCAAAATGGCGGATAAAAAATGTCGGATTTATGTGATTAAAAATATATTACTCCAATTCAGGTATTGTGCTGTTATTTATTTACAATTCAAAAACAAAATTGAACAATTTCATACCATTCTAGGCTCGAAATAATTTCTTTCTCTAAAATAGAAACAAAATCCAGATACGATGGATAAGATGGTCATAAACGTTTTAATCAAGGCATGCATATAAACATAAATTAACCTCCATAGTGGAAATAACTCAAAATGGGGTTACAGTCATCAAGCAATCAAAATTATTCGCCACAAGGTATAATTATGAATATTTAACAAATGTTTACTAGTTTGGACATACTTATCATCTTCGGACTTTGAATCATTATAGAAATTAGCTGGTAATTACTTACAATGTATACAAAACTAAAGCCTAATATAACTATAACGTTTACGTATTTTTATGATACGAAGGATCAACTTTCTTTTATACCGTAAGTAGTTGCCAGTCTTTCATATATTTGAAGATAGTTCTGCCACTCAGACTGGTCCTAAATCCTTTTGATTTTTAGAAAACGAGGCACGAATTATTCTTTAACTTTAAAAGAAATTTTCAAGTTGGGATCTCATCGTGTTCATTGCAAAATTAATTCTTTTTGGGTTCGGGGGTGTATTTCTACCCTTCGGACTGGTCCTAACTCATTCTAATTTTCAGAGAACGTAGCACGAGTTATTCTTTAATTTTAAAAGCAATTTTCAAGTTGGGATCTCATCGTGTTCATTGCAAAATTAATTATTTTTGGGTTCGGGGGTGTGTTTCTACCCTTCAGACTGGTCCTAACTCATTCTGATTTTTAGAGAACGTAGCACGAATTATTCCTTAATTTTAAAAGCAATTTTCAAGTTGGGATCTCATCGTGTTCATTTCAAAATTAATTATTTTTGGGTTCGGGGGTGTATTTCTACCCTTCAGACTGGTCCTAACTCATTCTGATTTCTGGAGAACGTAGCACGAATTATTCCTTAATTTTAAAACCAATTTTCAAGTTGGGATCTCATCGTGTTCATTGCAAAATTAATTATTTTTGGGTTCGGGGGTGTGTTTCTACCCTTCAGACTGCTCCTAACTCATTCTGATTTTTAGTGAACGTAGCATGAATTATTCCTTAATTTTAAAACCAATTTTCAAGTTGGGATCTCATCGTGTTCATTGCAAAATTAATTATTTTTGGGTTCGGGGGTGTGTTTCTACCCTTCAGACTGCTCCTAACTTATTCTGATTTTTAGTGAACGTAGCATGAATTATTCCTTAATTTTAAAACCAATTTTCAAGTTGGGATCTCATCGTGTTCATTTCAAAATTAATTATTTTTGGGTTCGGGGGTGTATTTCTACCCTTCAGACTGCTCCTAACTCATTCTGATTTTTAGTGAACGTAGCATGAATTATTCCTTAATTTTAAAACCAATTTTCAAGTTGGGATCTCATCGTGTTCATTGCAAAATTAATTATTTTTGGGTTTGGGGGTGTGTTTCTACCCTTCAGACTGGCCCTAACTCATTCTGATATTTAGAGAATGTAGCACGAATTATTCCTTAATTTTAAAAGCAATTTTCAAGTTGGGATCTCATCGTGTTCATTTTAAAATTAATTATTTTTGGGTTCGGGGTGTGTTTCTATCCTTCAGACTGGTCCTAACTCATTCTGATATTTAGAGAATGTAGCACGAATTATTCCTTAATTTTAAAACCAATTTTCAAGTTGGGACCTCATCGTGTTCATTGCAAAATTAATTATTTTTGGGTTCGGGGGTGTGTTTCTACCCTTCAGACTGGTCCTAACTCATTGTGATATTTAGAGAATGTAGCACGAATTATTCCTTAATTTTAAAAGCAATTTTCAAGTTGGGATCTCATCGTGTTCATTTCAAAATTATTTATTTTTGGGTTCGGGGTGTATTTCTACCCTTCAGACTGCTCCTAACTCATTCTGATTTTTAGTGAACGTAGCATGAATTATTCCTTAATTTTAAAACCAATTTTCAAGTTGGGATCTCATCGTGTTCATTGCAAAATTAATTATTTTTGGGTTCGTGGGTGTATTTCTACCCTTCGGACTGGTCCTAACTCATTCTAATTTTCAGAGAACGTAGCACAAATTATTCCTTAATTTTAAAAGCAATTTTCAAGTTGGGATCTCATCGTGTTCATTGCAAAATTAATTATTTTTGGGTTCGGGGGTGTATTTCTACCCTTCCGACTGGTCCTAACTCATTCTGATTTTTGGAGAACGTAGCACGAATTATTCCTTAATTTTAAAACCAATTTTCAAGTTGGGATCTCATCGTGTTCATTGCAAAATTAATTCTTTTTGGGTTCGGGGGTGTATTTCTACCCTTCGGACTGGTCCTAACTCATTCTAATTTTCAAAGAACGTAGCACAAATTATTCCTTAATTTTAAAAGCAATTTTCAAGTTGGGATCTCATCGTGTTCATTGCAAAATTAATTATTTTTGGGTTCGGGAGTGTATTTCTACCCTTCCGACTGGTCCTAACTCATTCTGATTTTTGGAGAACGTAGCACGAATTATTCCTTAATTTTAAAACCAATTTTCAAGTTGGGATCTCATCGTGTTCATTGCAAAATTAATTATTTTTGGGTTTGGGGGTGTATTTCTACCCTTCGGACTGGTCCTAACTCATTCCGATTTTTAGAGAACGTAGTACGAATTATTCTTTAATTTTAAAAGCTATTTTCAAGTTGGGATCTCATCGTGTTCATTGCAAAATAAATTATTTTTGGGTTCGGGGTGTATTTCTACCCTTCGGACTGGGCCCAACTCATTCTGATTTTCAGAGAACGTTTTTTTTTTTTTATGATTGTGGACCTGAACAGGCTAAATAAGGCCTATCGTGCTAAAGCACTCAGGAACACTTAGGAGGATGGATAGAGGGATAACGTAGCACGAATTATTCCTTAATTTTAAAACCAATTTTCAAATTGGGATCTCATCGTGTTCATTGCAAAATTAATTATTTTTTGGTTCGGGGGTGTATTTCTGTCCTTCACACTGGTCCTTATGGTATTAAAGCTCCCACAGCAGGTTTTAAATCATTCCGATTTTTAAAAGGAGTGGTATACATTATTGTTACGTTTTAAAAGTTATTTTTAGGGTGGAATGTTATCGTTTCTTTACCGTGCACATAATTATTTTATACAACAGGTATAAATTTGAGCCCCTCAGATGAGTCGCACCTTAATCTGTTTTTTCGAGAATGTGATATGAATTATTGTTGATTTTTAGAAATTTTTTTTATTGAATATCATTGTGTTGACTAGAAAATTACTCAATTTATGTATCGAGGGTGGATTTTACTGCTTCGAGCTGTACAAATAGGAAATACTATTGGTTTGTAATATTCGTAAATTATAAGCACATTCGAAATACATTATTATTATATACGTATGATTTAGTTGAATAGTACGCCACTGATATCACTCATCGGGTATTTTCGTTTTTTTTTACTGCTAAAAGTTACTGCCAACTTCACGGTGGTTTAATTTAGGGCGTATTTACTACATCGTCTCCAAGAAAAGTAGAAAAAAGCAGATAACACGAAAATCATTCAGTTGAGGTATAGGAACATGATATATCAGCAGATAGGTAATTAAATTCTGCATCGAATGAGAATATAAAAAAAACCCAGTTGCAATTAAAAAAATGACATTTTTACTATCGTTACTCCCGGACTATTCATGTTTATTCATAAATTAAGAAAGTCCATTACACATTTAAACATCAACAAGAAAAGTGTATTGAGGCAGATGGATTTCATTTTGAACGTCTTTTATAATCGTAATATTTATTAAATTGTTTTTACTTTGTTCCGCATTTAAAATTTTTTTTATTATTTGGTAGGTAATTATTTATTTTATTTCTTGGGCTTGTTCATTTCATACCGATTAAAATAATTACACATGATTTTTTCTGAAACAAATAAGAAAACTAGGTTATTACAAACATTTTTTTATCTGTTTTCTGTCTATTACGGGTGGAAAAAGTTACATACAGGGTGAATTTTTTAGATGAACCAGATTTCTAAATCCGGCCCTGTAAATCAATTCAAATTATGGTATTTACCATACTGGAGCGCAGTGTGTGTCGTTACTGTTTATTTTAAAGATTTCTTTTTAATAACTAAACATTATTATACAGTAAGATATTTCATTATTGCCAATTTTCAACTTAACTCTAAAATGAATCTTTAATTGAAAATGTGAGGTAAGTGTAAAAAAATTCAAATACCCCGGTTGAACTGTCTATTAAAGCGCCCTGAAAAAATTATATCAGATTTTAGAGAAATCATATACAGGGTGAAGTATTGGATATGAAGCAGTCCCACAAATTTTCACGAAGACGGTCCTGGATTTTTTAAATTATGAATATGTCAGTTAGTTGCTAGACACGAACACACACTTTCACCAAAAAATGAGACAAATTGACTTAATCATTGAAAAGATATGACGAAACATTGTTTTGGTGAAGATCCATAATTCACTCTGTATATTAATAAACAAAACTAGAAGACATTTTTTAATGGTCATTTGATAATCCCCTAAGATGCCTCTACTTATGGTAGAAATATGAATATATATATATATATATATATATATATATATATATATATATATATATATATATATATATATATAATTGAAATGGCTTAAATATACTCTGTAATTAAAATATCACAATGGGGATAGAATTCTAATTAAATTTGGATATTAAAATATAAGTTTCTATTTGTGCACCGTACTAGATCAAATCTCTTTAGGGGATAGAGTTCTAATTTGAAGGGAAATATTGTGGTTCAATATAATGTGGATTCCACGATATATTAAAAATCCTATATGTTAAATGTACCTTAATAAAATTTATACCATAACGCATGCGTTATGAATTCAATGAACTCAAGTATAAAACTGTCAGATTTGTTAAATGATGACTTCTTAAAATTGTAATTTTAACTAGATAATTGAAATTAAAATTTGGAAATAAAACTAAATTTCTATTTGTTTTGCATAAACATTTACATTTATACACAAAAACAATAAGTGCAGGCAATCACATAAATAAAGATACAACTAACTGGGTTATGATTAAAAATTGACTCACATGTGCATTGTCCTATCTGTAAACGGATGTTTTCATACAGCTGGTTCCAATTATACATGTAAGCTCCTTCCAATTGATGATCGAAGTTCTTGATCCATTAAGTTCGCTGCTGCAATACGTCCAATAATTTCACACTGGCCCTCGGATTGATGGTTGCTTTGTTGTGGTAAACGTGTTTATTTTATGCTTAAAAGTTTCACTCAACCACAAAATTTATTGATATTTATTTAATTGTTTTAAGATTTTTCAAACTGATCGGTTTAAGTAATGTTTTAAGATTGTAGAAATTTTAAATTATTATCACTTTCTTTTTAGCATCCGAATCGAATATTGATTATTAAAATGTCGCAGCAGGAATAAAATACCAGTTGGAAGAAAAAAAATGATTACAATTTTATTTTGGAAAACGTAACCACAAATTAAATTAAACAAACGAACTTTTTTAAAATCGTCAAACATTAATCGTAACAACTATGAAATTTAATTCGTAATGAGCTTTACGAACAGGGACAAATATCGGTAACCTAACTTTATTTTAACAAATGTAGGTTAAAAACAATTGTTTCTGAACTTCTCGTCTCTCCGTTAAACTTGTATTAAAATCTCCCGATAATAATTGTGGTTAAATAACTTACTTGTTACACAAAAACACTACACTTTTTTAAACTTTGCAAAACAACTGGATTAAATAGAAAAATATAGAGAGAGATTGTGCTCAGGAGCAATTCTTTATATACCCTTCTGTTAGTTACCATATTTTCATTTTTTTTTTAGAAATCCAAATAATGTAACCAAGTCTATGATTGGTCAGAATAAATTCGAAAACTTAACGAAATTATAAATTATGCTATAACTTTTTTATAAAGCTATTGATTTAAATTTTAAAAACAGAAATGAAATCTGTGCTAAATTCTGCACAAATTGATACCCAACTTGATATAACTCTCTTAAATATTCTACGAATTGACTTATTCTAAACAGAAATTGCTTATATCTAAAAAATCTTACTATCTACACTTAAATTAGCTACATATTTGTGATCTGGACGAAAATTTGTATCAGAAAACATTTATTATATGTCCAAAATCTTAAATTTAGAGGAAAATTCTGTTTAACATAGTAAATTTGTAAAGTCAACCCCATTTCACAAAATTCATGTTTAAATGACTTTTACAAGTTAAATTACTGTGTGGAAATGAGGAAAACCTGCTATTAATCACATTAACAAATCATTTTCAGCTCATATTAATCTAAAAAACCTTAAATTTAAAACCTAACCTAATTTTATTTTAAATACACAAATAATTTGCGTTTAAAAACGTTCAAATCAACCAAAATGTTATCCCTATCACTTATAAAATCTGTTTGTATCATATTCAATGTTCACCTTGCTTGTATTGTCTAAATTTAAGTCACTTTAATAAACCATATTGTCTAACACACTTCTTCAAAAATTTAACATAAAAATTTATTTGCATGTAGATGTCTTTATCTAAAATTGTTCTGTACAATGTTCTTAATGTTTATTATGCACCACTTTGTTTATCGCACATCCGCTTCCATTTATATTGTGAGTAATGATTAAATTATGTTCGTATTGTAACCCTTTCTCGAATTTTAACATTTTTCCTGCATTTTATCTTACTTATAATATGTTCCTAATATAAACATAACTCTACACTATGTGTTAAACGCCTGTACAACATCCAAATGCCAAAATACTTTTAATGAACTGTAATTTAATGAAACAAAACTAAGTACTTAATCGTACTTACAGAAATAACTTTATTTAACCTTCCTGACATGTTTTTATGTAGCACAATGCTTTTTGTGATTGAACCAAATTGTACAAATTTTATTAAGGCTGTTTTAACCAATACAAATCCACTTTCTTGCAATCGTATACCAAATTACATTAATTAAATGTATCGTAAACGTATCATACTTGATCTCAATTTTTTCTAAAGAAATTACCAATTTAAACTCTCCAATATATATATATATATATATATATATATATATATATATATATATATATATAAATTTCATTATTCCGTGGTAATCTTATGAAAATTAATTCTCTTCCCATTTCAACTTTTTTTTGAGCTGCGTTTAGACTTTCATGGTTAACATCCACTTATAATAAATAATTACAAATTTATGAAAATATAAACTTTCACTATATTAATTATTCACACATATAGCCAATGTTGGCGAATTACTATAAAAGATTAAATCATTTTTATACTATCCCTAAAAATAGAAAAACCGTGACCGAGTTAATGCACACTTAAAAATCGAGTTTCGTTGTATTCAAATTTTCGTTCTTATTTGAAGTCGGCCATACTTGCGCGCCGAAGCAGCGCAAGGTATATTCTTCACAACGAACATCAAAGACAACGACTACACGTTTTGTGTTTATCCGTACCCTGTGGTATTGCCAACAGAAGTAATTACTTCAATGACTATATTTAATACGGTGCATCCCATCCCGGCGATTGATATCCCGCCATGGAACTCTATACACAAACTGGAATGCACACTCTACGTTTGTTTATGAGAGACGTTTTGAAGCCACCATGTTAGAGAGAGAGAGACACATAGTATTTCTTCGCTTGTCTTACATATGTACTATTATGAAGTTTAGTGGTGTCATTTAATTTTTTTCAATTGTTAAGTAATATTGAAGTTTGTTATAAGTTAATAATTAAGCTTAACTCAACCAAAATGCCCATGTACAGTTCTCCGTACGGGTGTGTCTATCTCTCCGTCGAGCAATACAGAAAATAGTATAATTGTTCAACGAGTGACGACAGTATCTAACATTTTTTAAGCGAGAGCAGTGGTAATGTTCTGTTAAATTTTAATTATTTTTGATTTAAATATTAATTACAATATTTGAACAATTATTCAATATTATAGGGGTTTCGCACTAAAAATTTCAATAAAATTTAAATTATTTTTAATTTAGATATTGTTTAATTACAATATTTGAACTATTTAATATTATTGGGGTTTCACAGGCAAATATTTTATGTGAAGTAAAGGATTCCATATCGATTCTGCTAACACATATCTATTCAGATGGAGATGCGCCGTAATTGGACCCCGACACAGCTGTTGTTGCATTTTGTACAGATTGTAAAATTTTGACCTGTGTTAGATTTTTATTGCTACTTGATATATGTAATATAATATAAATATATCCTTCCCACTAGACTTCCAACTTCCGTGACATTTTGGTTGAAGGTCACCTCCTAAATCCAGTAGTAGCGTAGTGTAAGTTGTGCGAAAGCCATGTCCAGTGTATTCTTGACAAACAGGCAGGTTTAAATACTGGGCTATTTCCATAGGAAATTTACTAAATTTGTTAATTCCGACAACTTACCTACTACACTTTCCATTCTGATAGTTAATAAGGAATCTCGAATTAATTTGATCCATATTTTGTGGGCGAAGGTTCATATATTTTTTAGAAATTGCATAAAAATGTCCAGAAATATGAAACGAACGTGATACCTTTGTGTTAGTGTTAGGTGTTCCAATGAGAAGAGTGTTTGCAGAATCTCCGACATTATTTACTGTCAAATCTTTCAATTAGTGGCAGCGGTAAGCGCCAGAAATTCCAAAAACAAAGCAACCTAAAATTATTTGTACCACTAAATATTAATTTGTAGAAACAATACATGATTACCTTACCTTAGTCAGTAAATATTTTGAATCGGCTGCATTTGTTATGAACGTATATACTTCTTGACTTCTTATCTTTAAACCGCAGGATTTTCGTTGCAGGAGAGAACGTAACTTGGAATATTTACTGATATCAATATCATTTTTTATTAATGCTGTCGTCCTTAGTATAGTATATATAGACCATACAGTGGATGCCTTTAAAGTTTCAGACAATTTTACAAACTATGCAAGCAGCACAGTTTCCTAAAATATACTTGGTCATCAACCCTCCGTTCCATGAATTATAAGTCCGCAGTTGGTTGCTCTGCTAGAGTCCTTATCTCTGGTGGAGTATTTGGAACATCCAAGTCATTTTCTGGATAAGAATTCATAGCGAAACCACGACAAACCCAAACTGAGGTGATTTAATAATTACAGCGATACAGTGACAGCAGACAACCAGATATTGGTGAAAATTAGTAGGTTAGTTTCGTCTCTACTGAAGAAAGTTAACATTGGGATTTTCTCCCACTAAGGACGAATTCAAGATTTTGCTGGGGTATGCGGTGACGAAAACTGTCTTTTCATAAAGGGCCATAGAAAAAATACATTTTCACAGGTTATATCGGCTCTTACTGGTTTCCAAATTGACTGTCCTAACCTATTATCTCTAATTTACTTCAACACTGCTATATATTTGTCAAGAAACTCTTTTACTTTTTATTACTCTACTCCTAGAACAAATATTTTGCAAAAATCTCCGATATTTACAATGTTCCGTAATTACAACAGTATGTCTCAGAGATGTATTTAACTGTACGTTAGGGTTTGTTATAGTTGTGATTGTGTTAATTTATTATTTGGCTTTAGGAGACGGTTGTTAAATAAACGACTACCTACAATCTCTACAAACTAGCAACTGCTTTATTTATATCTGGACCCATGCATTCAGTTGCAATACATGCGCACTTACATCTCCTTTTTCTTCTCAAAAGAGAAGATTACATTTACATACACAAACATTTATAAGTTTAGTCTATTTTGTGGTTTCACTAATCGTCCTGGATGACTTGTTATACCCGTCGCGATTGGCACTCCACTTACACTGGCACTCTGATCCACCACATCACTATTATTGTTTACCTGGGTTATATTGGTATCATCCTTTGTATGTATGTTATTTAATGCGCTTCCTGTGCTCGAGACGTTGATGGCGACGCACGACCCCGCTGTGCTGATGCTGCTGTAGATCCCGCTCGCCCACTATGTGCTGACCCTGACGACGAAGATCCCACTCTAGATGTGCGTTTCCGCAACTTGACAAATTTCCATTGCGCGTTCCAATGTTAAATTAGGTTCCCGTAATTAATCTGTCTTTAATATTCACTTCTTTTATTCCCAACACAATTCGGTCTTAAACTATCACTTAATTCACCAAATTTACACGTACTTGCCAGTTTTTTTAATTCTGTGCAGTATTCATCAAAGGTCTCGTCTTCAATTTTAGCGCGATTAAAACATTTGTATCTCATACGTCAAATTTGTTATCTTCATCCTCGTTCCATTTAAACGTATTGTAGATTTTAAGTGCTTAATCACCAATTAAAGTAAGTAGTATGTACCCTTTATTTTCGCTAATATTTGACGCTTTCGCGAAAATTTCCAACTTCCGTTTGAAAAAATTCCAATTTTCTGCCATATCGCCTTCGAATTCCAGCGGTTTGGGTTGTTGGAAACAAACCTCATTAATTCCATTTTCTTTTCTTCGGCCATTCTCTAGTTTTTTTTTAATTATTAACTTAATTTATTTTCCTTTATTTATTTTTCCATTGCCGGCTGCGCCATGTTATAGTTGTGATTGCGTTAGTTTTATTATTTGGCTTTAGGAGACGGTTGTTAAATAAACGACACCTACAAGCTCTACAAACTAGCAACTGCTTTATTCATATCTGGTCGCATGCATTCAGTTGCAACGCATGCGCACTTACAACAGGGTCCTTAATTGCTCAATTACAATATCTGTAAATAAAATATGAACACATTTCTATATTACGAAGTGTCACTCCAATGAACATCAGTATCATTGCTACAGATCCTGTAACAAAAGTTAAAAGGTCATTGACGGTCACATTCAATCTGTAGTAGAACATTTTGAACTATTAAATACATAAAATAAAAAGTTTACCTCGAGTAGGATTTGAACCTACGACCTGTACTTTGCTAGAGTACCGCGCTAACCAACTGCACCATCAAGGTTGAAGCCCCAGTCGACATGGGCGTAGCCAGCTAAGGGCAGGGAGGGGCAACTGCCCCCCCCCCTGGAAGAGCAAAAATAAATTAAATAATTTTTAAATTTTAATAAACAAAAAATTAAATCTAAAATATACATATTTTTCTGTTCTGCATATTTTTTTTTTATCTGTTTTATATATTTTGTTTGTTGTTGTGGTCGTTTGGTTGCTTTTATGAACATTTTAAAATTAATTAATAAGCTATAATAAACAAAATTATTCGCGTGTCCTTTGTCGCTAAAATATATTTCATCAGCAAAAAACAAAGCTGTTTGAAAAACTGACATAGTGCTAAATATATATTAATAGCATTTTCGATCTATGCATTTAATGCATTGGTGCATACCAGAATTGTCCCACCCAGAATTGGATAAAAACGAGTGTTCGATTTACTCTCAGGATACGTCAATTTTTAGTGTTCGATTCAACCACTTAACAGTCGGACATTTGTGAGAAAAATGGTAAAAAATTCTCTTTTTTTTTGTTTTCATTTAACTACATTTTTTAATCCTATTAATTAATTAAAATAAATTTACTCAATAAATAGTTTTGGTGTGAAACATTTTGAAACATTCAATACACAATCCTACATCAGAATCCGAAATAAATACTCTTATAACGTACGTAAGACCGGCACCAACAAGTTAAAACAAAAGTTGCCTGAATGAGACTCGGGATCGTCAGTGTACGGAAAAATGTCACGCCCGAGTGCGGTTCGTGCAAAACTATCAAGTGGTTAAAACAACTTGCTCCAAATCCTAACATAGGACAATATTTTTTGCAACAACTATTGAGTTAGTGTGTAAGTGCTCTTGTCTAGCGACAGTGCCCTATTTAATAGTGTAACGAAACGCCACTGGTTTTCTTCGAGAAAAATCGAGATACAAGTGAGGAATATACGGGAACCGGCGATGCGAATGTTCTGGCTATTTCTAGGCTCAAAAAGGGTATATAAAATTGCCTATCCGGCGAGAAGACAGACTGTACAGTACAGTACATAGTGCAGGATACGAAGTTGCATACGGCGAATAGAAAGCGAGGCGCGAGATTTAAAAGCGGAATAGTTAAAAAGTGTTGAGAAAGTGAATATTTGTGTTGTTTTGTTAACTTTATTGGTTTTAAATAAAGTTGGTGTGAATAGTTATCAGTGTTAAATTATTGCCTGAGAAACAAGAGGGAAAATCCGTAACAATAGTTTTACCACAGAATAGAGACAGAAATTACAGAAAAGACAATATGGATATAATAAATTGGTTACAAAAAGGTAAGTTAAATAATTTCAGTAGAAAATTAAATTTTTAATTAAAACTTTAGAGTCTATCCATTAGAAATGGTCCAAAAATTTGAAAATTGGTTGCTCGACCAGCACCAAATAAAACAAAACTACCATGTAATGATAGCTTATAATGTAGATATGTTATATCCGATGTTAATTTTTGTTTAAAATTATTTGTATCGCAACGTTTGGAAAAAAATTCAATCGCAGCCCTTTACAAAATTGCCAATTGCTCTTTACTCTTTGCTTGTATCTTTGTGAAACAATTTTTATTAGCTTTGGCAAAAGATTCTGTGCATTATTAATATAATTTTATATATTTTTCATTATTATGATGCCGACTTTTTTGCCTTCTAATTATAACAAAAATTACAATAATGCACCGATGATTTTGACAGCTGATATCTCAAATGGGACTAAATATAAAAACTTCAAATTTTCACATATTAAAGATCAAACAGCACTTTATACGTGCTATTAATTTCATTTTGTGTTTTTAATCTAGAGAAAAAATATTAACATCGGATATACTATATCCACATTATAAGCTATCATTACATAGTAGTTTTGTTTTATACTAATTTTTATACTAGGGACTAAGAACAAGAATGATATTAGGTTATTATTTTTAGGTCAAAAATCTCTAAAACGGAAAAAAGTTCATGATGACAGTAGTGGAAGTGGAAGCAATGATTGTGATGAAGATGAAAATAAAATGGTCGGAACATCAAAATCGGAATCTATTTTTGAAGGAGGCTCAAGTAGTTCTTCAAATCTACATGAAGCTGTCTCTGGAACTGGGACCTCTAAACAAACTGAAGAACGCGATGGCTACCATGAAAATGACATTGGTCGTTATGTTAGTTGTGCCAATAACTTGCCTTCTGAAAAAAAGAAGGAATTGTTGACAAACCCTTGGGTTCCATCATCCAATTACGATTTTGCTTCTGATGCCATTCACTTGAAAAGAAAATTTAACCATCGCTGGTTAGATCAATATACTCCATGGCTGGTGTACTCAAGTCGTTTGAAAGGTCCTCTATGTTTGTATTGTGTTTTATTTCCGCCAAGAATTGCTACAGTTAAAGGAGTTTTGAGGTCATTTATGGTAAGGCCTTACATGAAGTTTAAGGATATACATGAAGATTGTAGAAAGCACGTTGGCAGCCATTACCACAAATCTTCAACAGCTGCTGCAAAAGCATTTCTTGAAAATGCTCCTGTTGATGCCCAGTTGCAAATAGGGCACCATAAGACGATTGAAGAAAATAAACAAATATTGTCAGCAATTATTTCATGCATAATATTTTGTGGAATTCATGATTTGCCGCTTAGAGGAAATGAGGGAGTTTTCTTTGACCTTTTAAATTTGAGGATTGACTCTGGTGATGAGAAGCTAAAGAGCCACTTGAATAAATGTCAAAAAAACGCAGTCTATACCTCACCAACAATTCAAAATGAGATCATACAATTATGAGGTGAAGTTATCAAAGAAAAAATAATCCAAGACTGTAAACGGGCAAAAGCTTATGCTGTAATGGCTGATGAAACAGCAGATATCGCTGGAAAAGAGCAGCTTTCTATTGGATTAAGGTTCTATGATGAAAGCCAAAAAATAATCAGGGAGGAATTTGTAGGCTACATTGAGTTAAAATGTCAAGATGCTTCTACAGTAGCTAGCGCAATTCAAAGTTTTTTAGAAGATAATAATTTTTTCGCCGATAATTGTTTGGGATTCGGATTTGACGGGTGCTCCACGATGGCCGGCAAAGAAGGTGGTGTACAGGCCATTCTTAAAAAAAAGTACGCTAAATCTTTATTTTTCCATTGCTCCAGCCACAGACTAAATCTTGTGGTCAATGATACTAGCAAGCTACCAGAAATAAGAAACACAATTGCAACGGTTAAAAACACAATAACCTTCTTTCGTGAATCGCCAGCCCGTAGGAAATCGGTTCCAAATCTTTCAAGGCTTTGTGAGACCAGACAGTCGGAAAAATATAAGAGCATAAAAAAATTTTCAAAAAGCTTCACTGACATTGTTAAAGCACTAGAACATCTATCTGTCGAAGGAAACTATGCAACAAGAAAATCTGCCTACCAATTGCACTATGCAGTTACTAAACCAATATTCATCTTAGGCTTAAACATAATTGCAAGATACTCTGCAATTTTGGAACCCGTTGTAAATGTTTTACAAGGTAAAAGTATGAATTTGGTTATGGTGAAGAAACATACTGATGATATTCTAGATGTAATCAAAGAAGATAGACAAGATGTCGAAAATGTTTCTTATGAATTATTTAAAAAATCACTTGATATCGCAGAGAAAGTAGGGGTTGAGTTGTCAGTACCACGAGTCACTCAAAAGCAAGTACACAGAAGTAATCCACCATCTAAATCTGCAGTTGAATACTGGAAGCGGTCAATAATCATCCCCTATCTTGATTCTTTAACTTCGTCTTTGCTTTAACTTATCTTCATCCTTCAAGCATGCTCAAAATGGCTTCAAAAGATTTCAAAAATAATGCAGAATCTTTCATGGAATTTTATAAGTTGGGTGATGTCTCTGCAGAATTAGATTTGTGGTACAATATGTGGAAGAAAAATAATTTAGCAGAAGACAAATTAAAGGACATTGAAGTGGCTGCACTTTTGGAGGAAGCTAATGTTTTTTTCCCTGCAACAAGGCACGCACTGCTAATATTAAGTGCTTTCCCATCCACTACTGCTACCGTCGAAAGATCGTTCAGTACCCTGCGAAGGGTAAAAACCTGGCTCAGGAGTACAATGGGTGATGACAGACTCACTGGGTTGTGTTTGATGAGTGTGCATCGAAAATTTTTGAAGGAAAATCAGGACTGCATAGTGAAGAAAGTTTTGGATAAATTTAGTTTAAACCCAAGAAAAATGTTATTAGTTTAATTTAAGTATAATTAAAATCTCAAAGTTTTTCATTTGCCTTTTCTTTTTATCCTAAAATTTTACATTTTGAACGACCATGGACCATGGTTTGCCCCCCCCCCCCTGTTATAAATCCTGGCTACGCCCTTGCCAATCGATGTAAATTTTGTCTTTATGTATGTAGAACTGATGTAATTAATTAATTACATATTAGATTTGAACTTATTCGTTCATAACAAAAACTTATAATAATTTTGAACTTCTGTTGACAGATTTTACTTGCTAGTTTTTGTTAATTTTAATATTTCTTAATAGGATATACCATATACAGTACACAAATACATTAACTATAGTGACTCTCATTTCATTAGAAATATATTTTGTTTGGTGGTTTAAGTTTAAATGAATAGTAATGTATACTTCAACAAATAAATACTTCTTCGAAATAGCTGAAGACTTAAAAGAAGACGGTGTAAAAAAGTAAATATATAAAAATAATTTAAGTTGTGTGTGATGGTAAGAAATGGATTGAAGAAAGTACGTGCGTGTGTAGGTGCATGAGTGAGTGAGTGTGAACAAGGGGGCCACTACCGAGAAAAATGAAACAAAAACCAATTTTTTTTTATTGCCAATTCGAATTCTAGACTCAATTCTATACATAGAACACATTTTTCCACAGTTTTCTAATTAGTAGAAGTGATTAAAAAATGCCAGCAAAGTGGGAAAGGCGAGATCATGGAAAATTCAAGCCAGCGCGGCAGTGCTCGTGCGGTTTCACTGGTCTTTTATGAACCATTATAAAAAATATTTCTAAAATAAAAACGTTGTTTATTACGTCATAAAAATTAGTTCCTATTTATTACATAATTTACAATTTGTAGATATTTTTGACAATACAGACCTACTTCATAGGAAGGATTGTCCCCCTCCTCAGCTTCGACATTCTCTTCTAAATTTTTTCGCGTTCTACTAGTTTTCTGTCTTCCTTTTTTTGTAGCTGCTAGGGCGACTGTATCACCTTTGAAAATTCTCATTTTATCCTCTTTTATAAAGTGAAATAGACAAACATTTGGAAGCACTAATGAATTCTAGCAGAACTGCCAAGCTTTGGATTAACCTCCTTCATTGCATTGATATCATATTTCAGTTCATATATGCAGAAAGGACCGGTAATTGGGATATGCATATAGCTGCAACGGTAAAAATGCTTCCATTCTTTCATGCGTCTAGACATTTACCATATGCAAAGTCTGCCCACTTATATGCTCAAGAAATGGCGAGCATCACATCTAAGCTGACAGAAAAAGAAATTATTTTGTTTAAGGAGAAATGAATGTTTACGGTAAGAAGCCGGAATTTCTGGTCTGGAACGTGGACAGAAATGTGCATCGAGAAGTGTTTGATGCGACAAATGAAGTCTGTTGGTGGCTTGAGTCATGGACGAGGCATCACTGATAGCACTCTCAACAAATGGGTTTACGGACACCTTACTTTTTAAAAGTACCCGAAGCTATTGAAGATTCCTGGGGACTTCGATTGCTTATACTGAACAAGATGTACAGCTCAGAGAATTTAGAGTGAAGAGAGACCAGGAAGACTTGATCAAATTCACTACTTTGCTCAGAGAACATAATCCTTTCACTAAGTTATCAGGAGAACTTGTTTTGTTAGCTTCAGGTTGTGTGTCTGATAAGTCTATTAATTGTGACAAAGCACAAGAAGTAGGAATAAAAACAATGGATAATACTTTGGTGATTTAAAACTTCATAGAAACGACATGGTCAAAATTCAAGCCAAGCCAAAAAAGTCAAGGTTCGATCCCAACAGGCGACAGGCAACCCTCAGCAACTATTTAACAGAATTCTGTGTTTGTGACAGCGCAGAAAAGTTAAAGAAGTACCTATCTTATGAGCTGGCATCAAGGCGCTTGTCCCTTTTTGATGAAGTATCACTCCGGAAAGGTACAACAGCATCACTGATGAGACTATTTGACAATGGTACGGAAGAAGTCGTTGATATAAGCAATGCTACCTTTGTAATAGATTGAGGTTTTTTGATGAATTATGTAGGATGGCCTAAAGGTTGCACATATGTAGAAATTGTACAAAATTACTGTACAGTGGCTGATCAAATTATTAAGCCACTTATAATATTTTACATTTCACTTAGTAACCCTACCACTATGATAATAAAATACAGTGGTTTGTTACTTATTACGTTGGTTGACTATTGCCACACCAAATACTGAAAAAATAATGGCCTGGCAATCCTGTATACCAAAGTGGCTGCCATTGTGAGTCATTTGGCGCGTTGGTGGTTAGTTAGCGTTGATCTGTTGAAGAGGTTATATGTGCGTTTCGAGTTGTTTTGTAGCGTCAGTGCGATTTGTTGGTTTTTTAGTGTAACATTTTGTTATTTTATATTTTGCTCGCCATACGTTACCAGTTATGGGTAAGGCAAAAGACATTTACCCACGAAAGATATCCCAGACAAAAACGCTTTTAGCTCACACAAAACATTCAAATAGAGCTGTACCAAAGGTTGCTAACGTGTCAAGATCCACAGTGGACATAATTAAAAAAAATTGAAGCAAATATTGAGGTAACTCCTCAACCCATACGTAAATGTGAAAGAAAAAAATTACTACACCTCGGGATTAGAGGAAAATTAGACATATCGTAAAGGAAAAGAGAAAGGCTCCCTGCAGAATCCTAACAAAAATGATGCAAGATCAAGGCGTCAACATATCGGAAATGACAACTCGCCGAAGAATAAAGGAAATGGATTACTCAGCTTGTCGGCCGGCAAAGAAACCTTTGCTTACACAGGCTATGAAGAAAAAAAGATTGCAATGGGCCAAGAATCACAAAGATTGGACAGTAGAAGACTGGAAAAAGGTAAGAACACCTAATTTTGTTTATTAATGGTATTACGAGTTGAAAAAATACAATGAACACAGTGATACCAAACAATAATTTGTTTCCAGGTTTGCTTTTCTGATGACTCCACGGTACAAATTCTTATAGACAAATCAGAATTTGTAAGGCGACGACCAGAGGAAAAGTACCATTCCGATTGCCTCGTTAGAACCGTTAAACATCCCCTAAGCATCATGGTCTGTTCAGTTATGAGCTGGCAAGGTACAGGCCGGCTGTACATCGTTGAAGGTACGATGAGGCAGGACCAATATTTGAAGATTCTTCGGACAAAGGTGCTGCCTCAGGCTAAGGAATGGTTTCCGGACGGCAGATTTACACTTTTGCATGATTCTGCACCCTGCCATAAGGCGAAAACTGTCACAAAACACCTCAAAGATGAAAAAGTAAAGGTTCTGGACTTGCCAGGAAACTCACCAGACCTGAATCCTATAGAGAACCTTTGGAAGGAAATGAAAAGAGAAATTGCCAAGACATTAGTCACAAATAAGCGTGACTTGATCGAACAATTAATTACAGTTTGGCATCGATCAGAAAAAATCCAGAACAGCAGGAGCTTGGCAGAAAGTATGCCCAGACGATGTTCGGCTGTCATTGCCGCGAAAGGTGACACCACCAAGTATTGATTTAATATCCCTTATGCCACATTTTTACACTAAACATAAAATATAAACCTAATTTTATTATGTTTATTACTTTTATTTATTGTTCCCAAAAGAACACTTACAGAAAATAGATTACGGACATTATATGACAATATTAAATTACAAAATTAAATTTCTGCAGGGTGGCTCTAATAATTTGATCAGCCACTGTACTTATGTTATAAAAAATTATGGTTATGCAACAACTGATGTTTTCGATGGACACCCGGACAAGCCTACAACAAAGAACGAAGAACAGAATAGGAGATTGCAAAGAAAACATCTTGTAACATTATTTTTGACGAGAATACCAAATACACTACACCAAAGATGAATTTTTGGGAAACCGTAAAAACAAACAAAACTTATTTCAAGTTGTGGCAGAAGAAATGAGTAAGAAAGGGATATCAACATTCGCTGCAGAAAAGGACGCTGATGACATAGTGAATATTGCCTTTGAAAATGTACAAACCTCTTCTAAGGTAGTTGTGGTAGGAACAGATACAGACTTACTAGTGCTGTTGGTTGCAACTGCTGCAGAAAATAAATGTATTTTTATAAGCCACAAAGCGGCCAAAATACAAGTGCACCTTACTACAACGTTCAGACGTTGATTGCGGCAACAGAGGAAATCAGAAAATGTTTGTTATTTATCCATGCCCTAACTGGTTGCGACACTACGTCTAGCTTCTATGGATTGGGAAAAGTTAAAGCATTCCAAATGTTAAAGTCGTCTGTAGAAGCTAAAGACCAGGTATTGGTGTTTTTGGAAAACACAACGAAAGAGTATCTGTTGAAGCAAGGAGTACATGTGTCTTAGGTTTGTACAGAATGAGCAAATATGATAACTTGAATGAAACAAGATACTTTAAGTTCAGTACGATTACAAAAAAAGACAATCTAACAGCAAACTTTGATTCAGCCAAGTTACCTCCTACAACAGAGGCATGTCAACAACATCTTAGAGTTTATTTGTAAGTTCAAAAATGGTTACAGATACTTTACCACCTGCAGATTGGGGCTGGAAGTTCGAGACAGTAAAAGAACACAGAGAACGAAAAATATTGAAACCAGTGATTTCTACAAGAGCATTTGCACCTGATGATCTACTATTTTTGGTGTCTTGTTCATGTAAAAATGGTTGTGGTAAATACTGTGGGTGCCGCAAGTCAGGGTTGCACTGTTCAGCCATATGCGAACACTGCATTGGTCTATCATGCCATAATACGACACTGATGGATGAGGAAACACTAGCTGTAGTTTGTATTGTATATAAGTATTGATAGTAATACTGTAAATATAGTCAATAAATGATATGTACTTTCAGTTACACTCAATGCTGATAACAATGTTGAATAATTATTACAAGAAATCAGTGGTGGGTGGGGTGGTCCGTGATGCATGTGTAATTCACAGCTGCCGGTTCTTACCAGTCCAGAACACGGCAGGTCCATAGGTGGTGGATAATGGAACAACCCTTATTACATGAGTTAGGGGTTAATCCCCCCGAACCAAAACTGGTATAAAAACAATTTATTAACACCATCATTGAAGAGCGATACAAATCTTTATAAAATCAAACTTAAACTTTCCCGACAGCATTTGTTTATAGTTATAAAACTATGAAATAAAATAAACTATTGGACCATGGCATGGTGTGAAACTAAATATGCACCACTAAAACTCCTATAATCAAGTGCACGAAAAATCATTAACTAGTTCAACTTCAATGTGAGGACGTGGTGTAAAGTGCCCTGTGACCATGCTTATAGGCGGTCGGGCGCGTTCTTATCAAGTGAGTTCCTGATGTGTCCGTACAGCTAATGTTAAATCAAATTATACCATCTTAAAGGCAAAGAGTTGAACTATAACGTAATGGTAAAAATTTCGTAAAAGTTTTTCAGAATTTATCCAAGCATATTAGTTATTTAACAAAAACTATTAAAGTTTATTTATTTATTAAAATATTTACCAAACTAAAAGAGATACGAAAACATATATTACATTTTTTGTTGCCTATATTACAAGCAATAATTTGGCGCAAATTCGGTATCGATGTGAGAAAAACAACCGAGCTGTAAGCTGTAGAGTAAAAGCTTGTAAATACGATGTTTGAGGGGGGACCGACCAGGGGAAGGGGAGGGAACTTTTGTGAAAATACACCTATCATTAGGTACTAACAACTGGCAAAAGTTAAGTTTGTCTAGAATGTCTTCCGAGAAAATTCTTTTACTAACTGGGATGTTGACCACATTTAAATTCATACCTTGAAGAGTGGTTTTTAAGATGAATTTTAAAATTACTTTTTTGATTCGTTCCATAATCACATTGGTCAGATTTAAATTCAGAACTTGAGGAGTGCTTTTTAAGATGACTTTTAAAACAGCCATTGTGATTTGTTCCATAATCACATTGGTCGCATTTAAATTCATTACTGGAAGAGTGTTCTTTAAGATAAATTTTTAAAAGATATTTGTGATGTGCTCCATAATCACAATGGTCACATTTAAAGTCATAACTTGTGGAATCCTTTTTAAGATGAATTTTAAAATTAGCTTTGCAATTGTTTCATAATCACATTGGTCACATTTAAATTCGTAACTTGACGAGTGGTTTTTAAGATGTTGTTACTTTTTTGATTTGTTGCATAATCACACTGGTCGCATTAAAATTCATAACTTGAGGAGTGCTTTTTAAGATGACTTTTAAAACTACCTTTGATTTGTTCCATAATCACATTGGTCGCATTTAAATTCCTTACTCGAACAGTGTTTTTTAAGATGAATTTTTAAAAGATATTTGTGATGTGTTTCATATTCACATTGGTCACATTTGAATTCATTACTTGAAGAGTGTTTTTTAAGATATTAATTTAAAGTCATAACTTGAGGAATGCTTTTTAAGATGAATGTTAAATTTATATTTGCCATTTGTTCCATAATCACATTGGTCGCATTTAAATTCGTAACTTCAAGAGTGGTTTTTATGATGAATTTTAAAATTACTTTTTTAATTTGTTCAATAATCACATTGGTCGCATTTAAATTTATCACTTGAGGAGTGCTTTTTATGATGAATTTTAAAATTACCTTTGTGATTTGTTCCATAATCACATTGATCGCATTTAAATTCAGAACTTGAGGAGTGGTTTTTAAGATGATTTTTAAAATTACCTTTGTGATTTGTTTCATAATCACATTGGTCGCATTTAAATTCATAACTTGAGGAATGCTTTTTAAGATGACTTTTAAAATTACCTTTGTGATTTGTTCCATAATCACATTGGTTGCATTTAAATTCAGAACTTGAGGAGTGGTTTTTAAGATGATCTTTAAAATTATGTTTGCGATTTGTTTCATAATCACACTGATCGCATCTAAATTCATAACTTGAGGAGTGGTTTTTAAGATGATTTTTAAAATTATCTTTGCAATTTGTTCCATAATCACATTCGTCGCATTTAAATTCATAACTTGAGGAGTGCTTTTTAAGATGATTTTTAAAATCATCTTTGCGATTTGTTCCATAATCACATTGGTGGCATTTAAATTTATAACTTGACGAGTGCTTTTTAAGATGAGTTTTAAAATTATCTTTGCGATTTGTTCCATAATCACATTGGTCGCATTTAAATTCATAACCTGAGGAGTGCTTTTTAAGATGAATTTTAAAATTACCTTTGTGATTTGTTCCATAATCACATTGGTCACATTTAAATTCGTAACTTGAAGAGTGGTTTTTACGATGAATTTTAAAATTGCTTTTTTGATTTGTTCCATAGTCACATTGGTCACATTTAAATTTATCACTTGAGTAGTGCATTTTAAGATGAATTTTAAAATTACCTTTGTGATTTGTTCCATAATCACATTGGTCGCATTTAAATTCATAATTTGAGGAGTGGTTTTTAAGATGATTTTTAAAATTACTTTTGTGATTTGTTCCATAATCACATTGGTCGCATTTAAATTCATAACTTGAGGAGTGCTTTTTAAGATGAATGTTAAAATTACCTTTGTGATTTGTTCCATAATCACATTGGGCGCATTTAAATTCATTACTTGAAGAGTGTTTTTTAAGATGAATTTTTAAAAGATATTTATGATTTGTTCCATAATCACATTGGTCACATTTGAATTCATAACTTGAAATGTGTATGAAAACATGATTTTTTAAACTTCTTATCCACTTTGTCATAAAATCGCAATGGTTACACTTATATTTAAAATTGGCGCTGTGTTTTAAAATGTCATGTTTTAAATTTTCTTGTATTATTGTTGAACTATTAAATTTACTTTTACACTGTATGTTTGTGATGTGTTCGACACTGTTTTCATTTTTATGATATGCTTCACTTGCGCTAACAACTTTTAGAGAAGAGATGTCTTCATTTTTAATATTCACATTATCTGTAAAAATAGTGTTAAATTTTGTACTACTTGAACGGTAATTAATTTTACCTTGTATTAGATCACTATTTACTATAAGATGTTGGGTTACCAGTGAATTTATTTCTTCTTCCTGTTCTGGTTCGACTTTAACAAGTTTCATATCAATCTCATTCTCATAAGACATTTCAAAGAATTCGTATTCTTAATGATACACTTTATACAAAATTTAGGTGCAACACCTTATCAAATTATTTAGGGCACAGCATATATCTATAAAAAACAATATTTAACAGTGCTTAAAATTATTGACGCAATTAATACGCGATGTTGTCAACAGAAGTAACTATAATGTCTATAACAAATAACAATGACTAATAAATAGTCAACATGGATTTAATACGGTGCATCCCATCCCGACGATTGATGTCGCACCGAACTCAATACACAACTGCAATGCGCGCTCTGCCTTTGTTTATGAGATACGTTTTGTAGCCACCGAGTCAATGAGAGACACATAGTACTGTCCGTATTTCTTCGCTTGTCTTATACGTGTACTATTACGAAGTTTAGTGGTATTATTTAATTTTTTTCGCTTTTTAAGTAATATTAAAGTTTGTTTTAAGTTAAAAATTAAGCTTAACTCAACCAAAATACCCATGTACTGTTTTGCGTACGGGTGCAGGTCTATTCCTCCGTCGAACAAAACAGAAAATAGTATATTGTTCAACGAGTGACGAAAGTAATATTTTTTTAAAGCGATAGAACAGCGTTCTGTTACATTTTAATTGTTTTTGATTTAAATATTGATTTAATTACAATATTTGAATAGTTATTCAATATTATAGGGGTCTCACAGCAAAATAAAACATTAATATAAAAATATAAATATATGCCTCCTACTAAACTTCCTACCTCCGTGACGTTTTGGTAGCAGGTCACCTCCTGGATCCATTAGTAGCGTAGCGGCAGGGGCGCGCCGTCCACGTGTCGAATGTGTCAGCGAACACAGGCGCCAGGAGGCCAAAAATGTATATAAATTCAAAATTCGTTATAGGTTGCGATTAAAATAATTCAATATCACCTTATTTTATTATAACTTGTTTATGATCTCAGTAATTTTTCTTGTTCTAACATAAATAGTTCGTATAGTCGTGTTAATATCATGTATACAGTGGACTCTTCATATTAAATCGCTGATGGATATATAGCCGCGGGAGCGCGCAGGCGACGCGGCGGCAGAAATTTGTCCACGCACGAATTTACAAAATGAAGCGCAAGCGTTCTAACTCGTTTAGTCTTGTTAAAACATGCATTACTTGAAATCGTCTATGATTGAACAAACATATTATTTGCTTCATTCTCCTTCAGCAAGCAGTACTGCACTAGTGTAGTGTACCTTTTATTTTTAAAATATTTGTGAGTGAATGTGAATTTAAGAATATCAAGAACATTAAAGATTACAGGTAAGCTATTTTGCATTTAAAATAAACATACATACATAACAATACGCATTTCCCAATAGGGGTAGCGATCATGTTTGCAAAATCTAGAAAAAAAAGTAATAAAATCGAAATTATTCGAAAATGTTACTTCATACTTTCCTATAATTAAAGCAAATAACGCAAACAAGACTTTTGGTAATAGAATAATTACATTTATAATTTATTGAATATTTTTATTTAGATGTCTCAAGAAAGAAAGAAAAAGAAACTCTCCGGGCATCAAAATTTAATTAATAAAAAAAGACGCCAAGAAGAACAAGAGAAAAATGCTTCAAGATTAACACAGTATTTTACGAAACAAACGACCAGAACTGACCAAGATTATCCGCCAGATTCAATTCAGGAATCAGTACCCGGTTGCAGTGTAAATGAATTCAAAATACAAAGTCAGCCAGGACCAACTCCCAGTGAAGATAATCAAATCGTTGAAGAAATTCCCCTGTTTTTGGATCTGGAGACTATACTGAAGAGACAGGTACAGATACAATAAATAAATGTGCATTTGATGACCCAGGGCTTTGGCCGGAACCAATATCTCACATATCTAGGCAAGCTATTATAAAAACGGGTCCTAAACAAATAAAAAACTTTAATTTTCCGCGCGATTTGTTGGGTCGAAAATTTTCTATAAGAGAAACTTAAAAAATGGTGAAGAATGTAATAGAAATTGGTTGATTTACTCAATTACGAAAAATAATGTTTATTGCTTTTGTTGTAAACTTTTCGAACCTTCTCAGCAAAATAGATTTATTCAGGGATTTAATGACTGGCATCATATAGCAATGTACCTGAACCGCCATGAAAAAACTTCCACTCACTTTACTAACTACAAAAAATGGACAGAGTTACTTCTATCGTTCAAAAATAAAACTACTGTTGATTATTTACAGCAAACAGTATTAGACATTGAAAGTAAACGATGGTATGAAGTAATAAAGCGAATAATTTATGTAATTCAATTTTTATGTAAACAAAATTTAGCACTTCGAGGCAAAAGCAATAATCTTTACAATCGCAACAATGGTAATTTTTTAAAATGTATTGAAATGCTAGAAAAGTTTGATCCTATTATATCGGAACACACACGACGTATAAATAGCGATTCTGAATTTCACAAAATGCCAACATATCTAGGAGACAAAATCCAAAATGAAATACTTTCCTTAATGGCTTTTAATATTAAAAATCATATTATAAATTTATGTCGACAAAATAAATATTTTTCAATAATATTAGATTGCACTCCGGATGTTTCTCATATTGAGCAAATAAGTGTAATAATTCGATTCTTTCATTTCAATTTAGCATTAGGATCGACTGAAATACATGAACATTTTCTAGCATGTTATCCAATTTTAGATGTTACAGGGGCTGGATTAACAACATTTCTTATTGATCTATTAAAAACATTAAATTTAGACATAAATAATATAAGAGGCCAAGGCTATGATAATGGCTCTAACATGCGCGGCAAAAATAGTGGCCTACAAAAAAGAATTTTAGATTTGAACCCGCGAGCTTTTTACGTTCCTTGTGCGAATCACAGCCTGAATGTAATTATAAATGATGCCGCTAATATCAACCATCAAACAATAAATTTTTTTAATATAATACTAGAATTATAAAAATTTTTCTCAGTGTCTACTAATCGATGGAATATCTTAATCAAAAGCATGTTACTAATTTAACTTTAAAACCCTTATCCGAAACACGCTGGTCAAGTAGAATTGATGCCATAAAGCCTCTCTATAAATATTTACCAGAAGTTTTTGATGCATTATTTGAAATTTGCAATGACCACACAAGAGTGGACGAACAATCTAAATACCAAGCAAAATGTCTAGGAGAAAAAATTTCTACATTTACATTTATTTGCTCCGTTAAAGTGTGGTATGATATTTTAAATCAAGTAAATTTTGTGAGTAAAATGCTTCAATCTCAAATTACAAATTTGCAACTTGCTTTGGATGCATTAAACAAACTAAATACATTTTTAACTAATTATCGATCTGATGCTAGTTTTGCAGAAATTGTTGAAAGTTCCAAATTAATTGCAGAAAAGTTTGACATAGAAACTGAATTTCGTAGTGCGAGGCCATTAAGACGACGTAAAAAATCTACTCAATTTGATTATGAACATGAAGATAGTAAATCCTGAAAATTCATTCAAAGTAAATTTTTATTTCTGTATAATAGATCAAACTTTAATTTCGTTACAAGACAGATTTTCTTTATTAAAAGAACATATGGATTCATTCCAATTTTTATATTCATTAGATAATTTACAAAATAAAGAATACCTATTATCTTGCTGCAAAAAATTACAAGGGAAATTAACTCATGAAAATCAGTCCGATATTGACGCAGATGATTTATGTATATTTATTCAAATGATTTAGTAGGAGTTTTTCCAAATTTTACTGTAGCACTACGTATTCTTTTATCATTACCTGTGTCAGTTGCGTCCGCGTCTTTTTCGAAATTAAAAATCATAAAGAGTTATTTAGGTTCCACAATGGCGCAAAATAGATTATCAGATCTCGCTATAATTTCAATTGAGTCTGACATACTGGATAAACTTGATATTCATGATATTATCCAAACTTTTTCTTTGCTAAAAACTAGGAAAGTAAAATTTATTTAATGACTTATCTACATTGTTTGTATTTAATTTACCGTATAATATGTATTATGTTTATATTATAAATATTATATTTTTCATTTATTATTGTTGTTTATCTGTTTTCTTGTGTTTGTAATTTTGTATTTTAAATAAAAAAGTTTACACAGACTATTTCAATCTTTGTGTGTTTTTTATTTCAATGCGTTAAGAATATAACAAAAACAGTCATTTAAATGTCCCTAAACATAAGCCTAAAAATTATAGTATTTCAAATTAATTATTCATTATTTTTTTATTCATGTCGTATTACTTAAAAATGCTACTAGAGAATTAAAAATCAAAGTGTCCGAACCTATAGTTGTTGGGGCTCTTATCACCTAGGCATGCAAAATATTTATATTAGTTTTTGATACAAATGTTTTTAATTAATGGGGCGCCATCAAAAATTTTGACACAGGCGCGGCATGCTCCTGGCGCGCCCCTGCGTAGCGGAAGTTCTGTGAAAGCTATTTCCGGTATATTCTTGAGCTATTTCCTTAGGAAATTTACTAAATTTGTTAATTCCGGCAACTTTCCTTTCTGATAGTTAATAAAGATTCTCGAATTAATTTGGTCTATATTTTATGGGCGAAGGTTCATATATTTTTTATAAAGAACCACGAACATTTCTTATGCAAACGAGAGCACCGTCAAATTGTCTGAATTTTTGATATATAATAGTACTTGATGTTCTGATCAAAAGTCTTTATGGGCCCACAATTTTTAAAATGCGTACCAAACAGTCCCTTTTAAATATTTTAGAACGTTTTTGGCTGATATATGTAGCCAGAATACACACTTAATGATCAAAATAAAAATATTGATAGTTACAGGGCAATTCAAGCTGTACAAGACCTTTTGGATAAAGCATGTATTTTTATATTGCAACTATGGTGTAAAATAACATTAAAAAAAATGCTCCGTCGAAGTTTCTGAATATTTGATACAGTGTACATCTCGATGTCTTCGTTCAAAATTCCTGATAGTAAAATTATATCCTATGACTACTTTTCGAGACATTAAACGTTTAGTCTATATAATACTCATTTTTATAGGAACAAAGAATAACTACAAAATAAGGGAAATGTTAAAAATTATTTATTTTTACATACTGCAGTAGATTACGGTACTATTTTATTGTTTAAAGGTAGACTAAAAGAGTCTTACTTACAGGGTGATCCCATTTGGAAGATGACTAAATCCACAAATCCAAAACAGATGCAAAATAATAGAAACTAGGTACCTATTACCTACTTATTTTAAAATAAAAAGGATCTTATGCTTCAATACACATTATTAATTGGGTTTTACAGCTATCCAAAAGCGAAAGTCACCGATCCTCCGCCTGTAAATCCTTTGCAAACCCAAGGTGTAACAACTGCGGGGATACTCGCCCTACCTATTCCTTCAAGTGCCGGAAGCGGCGGGAATCTCCCAGTTCCCCATTGAAGATGGCATCCCTTCATCCCATCCTGTCTTCCGAAGAGTCCGACTCGGAAGACACCGCCCACCTCAAATCCACTTCCGATACCGATCCCGTTTCCATTAAGGACTTCCTGCAAGTACTTACACACTACCTTTTCTGCATATTCCTTGACCGACAGGGCATGGTTCTTCGTTCCCTACACTCCCTCTCCCAAAACTTTTTCCAACGGCGTATCAACGTCTGCGTATCAGGTACGCGGATGAAGGTAGCCGTAATCCGCCAACCCAATCCTTAACTCCTTCCCAATGGATATCATAGCAGGGACCGTTAATGCCAGGAGCGTGCGTCGGAAACGTCCCTTAATCAAACACTTTTTACACTCCCACAATATTCACATCCTCTCCATCACGGAAACAAAGCTTACACCCAGACTCACCCTTAATTTCAACACCTTTCACACTTATTCAAACAATAGCCAACATGGAACCGCCCTATTCATTAAAAACTGCTTCCCCCCCACTTCTTTTCAACTCCCAGCGCACCTACAGCATCTCGAATGCGTTGCTGCAACGGTGCACTTTCCCACTCCTATAGTATTTATTTCCTGTTACAATCCGCCAGGTCAAAACACACTATCAGATGACCTTTTAATCTATGCTTCTAGCCTCCGTAATGCGGTTATCCTAGGTGACTTCAATGCCCGCCACGCTTAATTCGGAGACACCGCAACAAATGGCAACGGTAACAGGTTATCATCCGATCTGTTGCAGTTGCCACTCTGCGAATCTCCAACACTAAACCAATCTATTTCGAACATTTAGGTGCCTCTATAGTAGACCATATCATAGTTTCCGAACCCATAGCCCTATTTCGATCGTGAGTGCTTTCTAGGCACCACGATCATATCTGATCACATACCACTACTGGTCAAAACTTTATTTTGTCCAGCTCGCCCTATACCTCCTCAATACACAGTAATTAAAGATTTTTCTAGAGCAGACTGGAATGTGTTCTCCGAACACATCTCCAACAACATTCCTACGCCCAATCTTCAAACGACCCAAGATCTCGAGAGAGCCATTAGTGACCTAACTTTCGTAATTACGGAAGGGGTCGGAATCTCAGTGCCATTAAAAACATCGACATCTCTCGAAAACCGCTCCCGCAGCACATTGTGAACTGGATCAAAGAGAAAAGACGAATATATCGTCAATTCTTGCGATCCAGGGATCCGGTTCTCAAGACCGAATACAATCGCCTTAACGCCTTAATCAGGCGAGAAACCAATAAACACGTTGAAGACTCCTGCACCAAATCCACTTCCCAGCGAGATTATAAAAATGGTAAACTCTTCTGGCAACAGTTCAATAGACTGACCAGAAGAAAATTAAACCCAAAATCCCCCCTAACCGACCTTCAGGGCAACATAATCTCCTCCGACCAAGAAAAAGCCGATTTCTTTGATCACTACCCTCAATCCATTTTTCAGTCCCCAGATGATCCCCAGTTCGATAACCGGTTCAAGGCACTCCTCGAGAGTCGCCTTGAAGAATTCCGCAACCTTAATTTCCTGAAACCCAACTCGATAACGAGAGTCCTTTTTATGTCCCTATCACGCCCGGCCAGGTCCAAACATATTTCAAAAAAGGGAAATGTTCAGCCCCAGGTCATAACGGCCTAAATAGGAAAATCCTCCAGCACCTACCTGACCCAGCCCTCCGCATACTTTCCGACATTTATAACTTCCCGACGGACTGGAAATCGCCCACCGTCATGATATCAAAGCCCCACGCTGACCTAACATCGCCCTCCTCATATAGACCCATTTCCCTCCTATGTTGCCTCGGAAAATGCTTCGAGCAGATTCTGGCCAGGAGACTCAGGGACCACATAGAAATCAACGACCTTCTTCCCAACAGCCAATTCGGCTTCGGTCACAACCGAACGTGTCACGATCGCTTGTTGAAGCTGCTTACAGAGACCACCAGGGAGGGCATTTCATCACAAGCAATGCAATTTGACTGTGTTTCTGGACATTAAGCAAGCATTCAACAGGGTCTGACACGCCGGTCTCCTGCGCAAGATCCGTAACCTCAATATACCCGACCCCTTCTCCAAACTCCTACTCTCGTACCTGACCAATCGGTCAATTCGAGTCAAAGTAGGGAAAACCTTCTCCGATACTTTTCAACCTACAGCAGGCGTACCGCAAGGCTCTGCCTTAGCCCCGATCCTATATACTGTCTTCGCATCCGATATTCCCGAAGTCATACAACCCGGAGTAGTCGTTGCGCAGTTTGCGGATGACACCGCCTTTTGGGAGGTTAATTGAAACAGCGAAAATATCAAATAAATAAACCTTTTTTCTTTTTTTTACACCAAAAATAAGCACATCTTATGATTGTAAACTATACAATAACAACAAAACATCGCAACACCAACAAACATGGATTTACCAGGGCTGAAGAGGAGAAGTACTCCTGAACAGTCCACGAATAAGATATAGAAAGTATAGATAAGTAAATACTAACCATAAGCATGTGCATACTAATAAAAAAGAATGGGTTTTACATATAATGCAGGGCCATTCAATACTCCATTTACAAAAAAGGTTTAAAGTTTGAAGATACATTCAAAAATCATATTATGCACTCGTATTTACCTATATGGTAGATGCAGAAAGGACTGTAGGCTTATTCCACTGATATTTACTGCAATTGTTAAAGCTATGGGAAAAACTGTAGTTACTCTATGAGGCTACAATTCATAAGTTAAATTAAAGAAAAAAAAGTCCAAATAGAGGATTAATGAGCAAATGATTGATTCAATTGTAAAAAACGCGATAACCTCAAGCATTAAGTAAAATTAAAATATTTAATGGTGGTTGCATTTTAAACATCTTCTATTATGGGACCGAGAACAATATTTTCAGGTAATTAACGGTTTTCAGCATCTTCAACACAATTTAGTAGACGTGTTGATGGAAATATTATATTATTCTGGTGCCTGGTATATTCAAAAAACCACAAAATCGTTGCAATATGTGCACAAGTACTTAAAGTTCTCGCACCGGACGAACACGTGCAGTAGTAGTAGAAAGCTGGAAGATTATCTTCATTAGGGGCCTCTTCGTATGCCAACCACAACATATACTTAGTTGCGTTTCTAAATCTAGAGTAGATTCTAAAACGTAGAAAATTGGGTTCCTCCCTTAGTTCATCAATTTCTAAAAATTAAGTTCGTCTCTGTAGTTTATCTGGTATATATGATGGATTTACATAAAAATAATAAGGGCCAATTAAATCTTTTAGATAATTGATATCTAACCGAGGAAATTCAGGAATATGCATATTATTCAGTCTCTGCCAGCGACCATTTCTTAAAGCTAGGTTTTCAGTAGATATCCATCCTTTTAAAAACTTAAAAATATATTTTAAATGTCCATTTCTGGATTCTATAACCCAATGCGTTTTAGTTATCAGTCTTGCTTTGTTAGCGTCACTAGTAGATAATTGACGTTGGTTGCGTTGAAGTAAAGATGGCATATAAGAAATGAGGCCCAGATCTTCAAATGTAGCGATGGCGTCTCTGTAGCATCTATCTACTATTACTACATCTCCGTCTTCAAAACAGTTTCTCATTCCATCAATATCATTTTGTGAACCCTGCCGTAAAATCGCAATATCGTTATCTCGTGCGTCAGAAAAATAGGGACCGTTAAGTGCTAGAATGTATCCATCCGGAGCTACTATAATTTTTGGCTTAACTAAATGCTCCTTCTTAAACGAGCAATATAACTGACGTAATATTCTAAAATTGCTGCTCTTCTCAATGGAGTTATGTGTACAGCCTCCATAAACAATTGCTCTTGGCTTACCTGGTGTAGGGTTATAGCGCCTATTTAGAAATTCGGGTACATGATTGATTGTAAAATTGTCCCTGGTTATTGATCTGAATCCGATGTTGTTAGGTACAAATCTTTGCATAAGTGAGAGGCGAACATTAGAGATTACTGAACTAGTGACTTGTCTCGAAGAATAATTAAAAACCTGATAACCCATGTCTTAACTTAACAAGAAAAGCAAGTACATCTCTTTGTCTAATATTTCTTATATTACCATATTGTTCAGTTTGTTCACACAATGCATACAGTACTTGAAAATTTTCTTTCCAAATTGACGTTAAATATTTAAATTCCTCTAAACTAAATGAATTTATATCTTCCCAATTTTTGACACGAGTGTTTGAATTAGCAGCAGTTTTGAAACTGAACAAAAACGACTGAATATTATTTAGGAAATCCACCATGTAAATTATTCATTAAAAAACCTGAATTATCTAGATGTATTTCACATATCTTCAAATGTTCTGGTACATAAATATTAGAAACTAGAGATATATTTGCTCTACACTCTGGAAATACTTTTCTTACATTACCTTGCACATTACATATAATGCAACCACGTACTGAATTGGGAATTAAAACATTAAGTCTGAGGCAATTCGGATTATTTTGAATCTGTCTGAGGTCCCCTGTAATTGCTTGATACCAATTTAAACAGCACCTAGCTTCATCTAGATTCTCTTCCGCAGGATGTCCGGCAGTTTACCGTCTATAAGTTGTCATGTTCAGAAAATCTAAGTTATCTCCTTCGTTTGAAGCCGTTGTAAGTCGAACTGGAAAGTTTCTGTTACAAACAACAATTTTTCTATTTGCAAAAGCCACATTTGCTACAATACTTAGTTGAAACACTACAATTTTAAAGAAAACAATAACAGATATGTATTTTAAACGATTCCAAATGAGACATAAAACTCAATGACAGGTTCTTTTATTTATCATAGCACACTAGATAAATATACCTATACAAAATTACCTACATAATGTCTTTACTTGGTAGTCATCAATGTTAACAATTTAATAATAAAATAGTTTCTATTAAATGTGTAAACTTTTCATGAAACATGCACAGTGTTAAAATACTTATCTTTTTGGGATTTTTTTTTTAATGGTGTACTTTAAATTATACAATCTAAACGTTTCGATAACACTTACAGTTATCTTCGTCAGTAGTAATGTTTGTTAAAAATTGTTAAAGATGTAGTAAACAATTTTGTCAAATTTGAAAAATTCAAACATAAACATAAGCCTGTTATTAATATAACAGTTTGAGAAACGTATAAGCCAACTATAAAATTGTAGTTAAGAATAACTAGGTCATTAAAATTAAATATTGTTAAACTGCCTCAAAGATGACAAACCAGAACACTCTCTACGTCGAAAGCTAACAATGAAATTTGCCAGCCAAAAAACACATTTAACAAAATTTAATCGAGTTATGATGTAAGTGTAAAGTTGTGAAAAACTTCAATTTTAAAATGATAAAAGCATTCACAAATCCAAACATTACATCAAAAAATAACCCAGTTAAATCTAACAAAGAGATATCTTTATCAATAATTGGAAGCGTTATTAACAATGAAAAGCACAATGCAGAACGTTCTTGGTAATTTTTAATTTCAATTTAATTTCAACTACTTATGTTAAATTATAATGCTGTGGAAATTTAACATATAATTGGTAAAGCATTTGCTTCAAGGTCTAGGAAAAACACAGCAAAAAACCTAGACATACCAAAAGTTGAAAACAAATTAAAATCAAGGCGTATCATTATGCTCTTTTTTAATTATAAGATGCCAAAACCTATTTAAACGGAGATTTTCTTCTTGTCTATTAAAATTATTCGGGTGTTTATATATTTCAATAGCTTCACGTTGCAAACGAACATAATAATGGTTTGTCTTGACAATATTTTCATATTGTCAAATTGAATGTCATGATTTAGAATATTCAGGGCATGGTCAGCCACAGCAGACCTCTCTGGTTGACCCAATCTACAAAATCTCATATGTTTTTGCGTCTTGTATCAAAGCTACGTTTTGTGGTCCCGATGTATACTTTTCCACATGAACAAGATAACTTATACACTCCGGAAGATGATAAAGGGTTTGACACATCTTTAGGTGATCTTGAATGTTCTTTAATTTTTCTTGTAGGTTTAAAAATAGTCCTAATGCCATATTTGATTAGGATTTTTTCAATTCTATTTGTAACATTAGCTATAAAAGGAAGAAAAGCAGTACCAACATTAAGAACTGGTTTTTCTTTAAGGTTACGCCTAGAAGGTGTAATAACATTATTAATATCTGTAAGTGAATATCCATTATCTTGTAAGGATTTTCTTAAATATTCATTCAAAAATTCAGGGTCACAAATTCGTTTTGCTCGATCTACTAAAGATTTAATTACACTAATTTTTTGACGTGGATGGTGGTTGGATAATTTATGAAGGTATCTATCAGTGTGTGTCGGCTTTCTGTAAACCTTAAAAGACAGTAAATTATTATTTTTAGACATTAATATGTCAAGAAATGGTAAACTTCCATTAGTTTCTTTTTCCATGGTAAACTGAATACTAGGATGTATACCATTTATTCCATATAATTATATGGAAAAATTTGAAACATTAACGTTACAAAATACACCTAAAAAACCTTCAGTTTGGTATAGATATGTAGATGACACATTTGTTATTTGGAGACATGGAGAAGAAGCACTACATGAGTTTTTGGTTTTTATAAATGGTATACATCCTAGTATTCAGTTTACCATGGAAAAAGTAAAAAATAATAGTATCGCGTATTCTATGAACTTTATTAATTTTCTAACAGTAACAAAAACTTACAAAACCATAGAATATGTACATAAAGAGAAAATAAAAAAAATCTTAAAATTCGCCATTTTTTATTTTTTAAAATAGTGTTCCTAATATCGCATAGTGTGATGTTCTAATATCGCATAGTGTGATATTAGGCTTTCGCTTTATTTATATTTAGTAAAAGATAAGAAATAAAACTACTGATTACTAATTTCAAGTATTTATTTAAAAGGAGCTTAAAAATATGTTAGTTTGTAACGATATAAACGGGTGGTAGAACGGGATTACGGATAAAGTTGGCCTTTTTGCCCCGACTAGTCAGCGTATGGGTATGATGTTGACAAATTTTGCACCTCCAGAATAGTAAATCGTACGTAAGTCAAAGGAGGGGATGAAGACGTAATCAGATCGGTTTAGGGCGCCAGAACGTTTGGTAGTCAAAATAAGGGACGTCGTGCCAAAATTACGTGTACATAGCGTGTCCAAACATACAAAAAACATACGCTTACCTACCCGCAATCAATCCCAGGTGTGCTGGACAGCAACTCAGCAAACCACCTGAAATAGGGCTTCAAAATAGCACTACACGCCTGTCAAATAAAAGCGGGATAATCACTCAATAATGTTACGTTACTTACTACACCTCAGTGTAAATAATTAGGCATTAAATAATTATCTTAATAAAACAAAACAAAAAAAATCACCTTTGTTGAATGCACTCTAAATGAATTAATAATCAACTAGAAATCAAATAAAACACTGAATATCATTAACGCTATTACTCAATAAAAAAACTGTCACTTCGTTACGTTAAAACTTAAGCTCATAAATTACCGGTATACTTGCAATTTGAAAAAAAAACTTTTATGTAACACAAAAGGGTTTTCACAGAATTAAAACAAATTTATAAAACCTAGCAAAGCTAGAATAATAATAATATAATATAAATGAGAACACACGATAATGTGTATATAAGATAACAAATTCTTAATGGGCGACAGAAGGTCTGGCCAAGATTCTGCGTAACGCCGTTCTAAATGGCTTAACCTATATATATATATATATATATATATATATATATATATATATATATATATATATATATATATATATATATATATATATATATATATATATATATATATATATATATATATATATATATATATATATATATACATTATATATATCGTGGATTATTTACCCACACTACTATAGGGTCAAGTGCCCTTTAATACTAAAATGAAAAGTGTGAAGGCGGAGCGTCAGAGTTATGATTAATTACAATAAATAAACTAAAGCAACAACTAAATTTAAAAGATACACGACTCCGCTTTCAAACCTTCGTTAACAAAAAAAAATAATTCGAGACACACACACAATAAATCTTGAAAATACTTAAAAAAAAACCACAATGTTATACTACGATATTGTCTAGATTAACACCTCTCCTGTGTTACAACAATTGAAAACGAACCAGGTGGTCGGTTACAGCTAATACGGAAGCGGAATCTTCCTGCTCTGACAAGATGATGAATGAAATTGTTGACTATTATTCTTTTGTACACAAACGATTCCTTGATTGAATCTCGGTAGAATGTTACTGTATTAATTAAAAACTTCTTTTAAAAGAATAACTGGTGCGCTCAACTGACTTGTTAACTTTTATCTTTCAAATAGTTTTATTCACACTAACAATCCAAAAGGTTATTAACTTTATTTAAATAACTATAATTTTAGGTATTCTGCGAAAGTTTCTCTATATTTCAACACGCTTTGCACGGCAATTAAGTGGAACTTCAAGAACGTTAATTTAATAAATCCGCATAAGCGATATAAACCAATGAGTTCACAGAAGCACTAATATAACACGACGGTGATCTTCAGGTAACTTGATTACGTAAAATCGAAATCGGCACTAGGTCTAATCCTTTGGTGATTGAACAATTTTAATTAAAATCCCTTCACAGGTTTTCTTCAAAAAGTAGCTAACTACCCTCACAACACACAAAAGTTCGTTCGTTAAACACCAAAAGGTCCAATATATCAACGTTCTAAACAACCACTTAAACCGTAACAACAAACGTCACCGTACTACTACTCGGGAGCGCCGTCACTTGCAGAATCATCCAAATTATTACCAAAAATCCATCTTGGATTTTGAATCCCACCACTCACAAAAAAATCTTATTAAATTTAGTTCCACCAATTAAGAAGCGGAAGGAGAAGATTTGATACCCCCTACACACAAACTTCGTCTTAACCGTAAGGACTCGATAATTTTCAAAATTCCAAATGTCAGCAGAATCAACGTGAAAAGTATCTCGATATTTTCATTTAAGTTCAAGCAGTTAGTCCCACATTCTATCTTTATGACTTACAACCAACATACTCAATATTAAACTGAACCACTGCAATTAACCGTCTTCATGTCGCCAGAACGATATCAAACACATTTACATCTACACTCTTTCTTTAAGTTACTTAATTTTACAAAACTTTCTAATGAATTTTAAGGAAATCAAACTAAATAAACATTATATACAACTATTTACAAATGATACGTTACTCAACATTCAGTAAACGGGGAATAATAAGAAAAACAATCTCTCAAACTTTAAATATATTATTACGAAAAGGTAATTAACAAAAAAAAACTTAAGCTCGCAACACACCATCCTTAAAGGTCGCAATACACGTAAAACAAATTTATCCATAAAACTCAATTCAACAGCAAAAATTTGACGGTAAATCGCTAGAAAATCGTGATCCTATCACAAGTTAAGTGGTTTTAATTTTTTACAATTTATCCTTCTAAACTAAACTCACAAACAAAGGTCTCATAATTATCAGAACCCGGGCATTCTTCATGGCACCATACACGACATTTAATGCATCTTGTCCACGGTTCTCCTTTTTTATCGCCTAAATAAGATTGGTTGCAATAAGGACACTCACAATCATCACTATCTTCTTCATCTGTGGAGACAGTCAACGGCTCATCTATTTCTTCGTCACTTGATTCTGAAGACGCATCTGACACATATTCCTTTTGCTTTGTTAGGTGGTGCTTTTGACTTTGAATTTACATTTCTTTTAACGCTTTTGCTTGCTTTTACTCCTTTTTTTCTTTCCTTTTGTGCAATATCTTGAGCTAACTGATCCTTGTATGGTGAACTTGTAATTACTGCAGCGGGACGGCTTGGTCGTCCCCTACATTTAGCACTGTGAGTTTTTGGTTTTATAGAAGGAAGCGGGCTAATGTGAACAGGCAGTAATCTAGGCGAATTAGGGTTGCTTGGTGTTGACACAATTTTTTGGCAAATATAGCTAGGTCCTGGTTGCTCAATAGCAGCGATAGTTAGCTGAATATTACTAGGCCCAGACTGCTGAATATCATTAACAGTAATCGATGGATTGCTACTAGGCAATGACTGTTGAAGGTATATGTCTGACTCAGTTTCGAGAGCAACAAACTCATGATCTTGAAAAATATTGTGGTTTAGTGGAAATAATCCGGTTTTTCTGAAACCATTTTCTGCAGTAGCAACTGTCGCTGCCTTATTATAAGCTTCACCTAAAAGTTTTCCTATTTGGTAATGAGTAATAGCTCTATATAAATTTTGCTTTAACCACAATTATATAGATTGTGCAGTATATGATTGTTTTTTATTTTTAAATTTTAATTATTATTTTTAAAGCCCTGCTCAGATAAACATGGATGATGTGTTTGATGATGGAGACTACAGCTGCGGAGGATCTGATAACGGTATGTCTTTTTTAAATTTCTATTGTTTAGCTTACTGAACGAGTACATTACAGGTAAAAGACCAATCGGGTTCAGGTTCCCAGCAACGGGCCGGACCATCCTCAATGTTCAATCACATAAATATAATTGGGGAGTCAAACACTAAATTCATAAAAAAATTCAATACAAGGTGTAAAACATTAAGATTTAGTTTTAATGACGAGACGTGCAAGGATAATCCCTTAACGTGGTTACAGGTAAAATATACCATTTTTCTAAAAAACTTATCTAATACATATCTTTTTTACAGAGTGCATTTGAGGAGTTGTATTTATATATTGTATAGGATGCGGCTCCATCAGATCGGGTCGGGATCACGCTAAGAAATCCAAATTTCCCAGACAAGCCAATTGGCATTTCATTTAGAAGAGTGGACCAGTTGTCGGTGAAAGTGATAATGTCGCTGCTAGAAAAGGTAATGCAGAGCAATGCTAGTTTTTTCTCCAGTGATTTATTAGTTTTAAACGTTGATAAAGTGTCGGTACCTGTAGGCTATGGGCGCAAAAACTTGACAGGGTTAAAATTTGAAGACTTTTGCAAAGCAAGCTTCAAGAACGAGCTATACAGCTCTGCCAAGCCAGTGGTGTAGATCTTAGTCAGGGTGGTAGTTACGAGCATATTCAGGCATTTCAAAATCATTTAGCTTCATATACCATTGTAGTTTATAATTCACGTATAGGTGATTCAGTTTATTTTGAAGGTCCTAGGGAACCGGGTAGGGTAGTTTTAAATTTAATATTAGAAGACGAGCATTATAATGTTATCATCAGTCTCACTTCGGCCTTTATCTGCGGTTATTACTGCGAGCAATGTAAGAAACGTTATAATCTCAAAAAAGATCACATGAAATGTATGTACCAGTGCCCCGCGTGTCATCAAAAACCACCTTGTTCTATTGAAAATCCTTAAATTGTTTGCAGTGATTGCAAAAGAGATTTTTATGGTAGTGAATGCCTTAGAAACCACAAGGACGCTAAATTATGCGAAAAATTGCGAAGATGTTTAAAATGAAATAAAGGGTAAACATAGATGTGGTTACAGTCGTTGTCCTACATGCATGAGCGAAAAACCTTTCGGTCATCTTTGTTTCATGGCCGTTAACAAGGCTCGACGTGACAGTAGCAATGGTAAACCATCTATGTTTATCTTTTATGATCTGGAGTGTATGCAAGAGAAGGTGTGTGAGGGAACGAATGATAGATTTCTGCATGAGCCCAATCTATGCGTGGCCGTGAATGTTTGTTCTACCTGTATCCGCTCCACTGATAATTTGGATGAGCGGTGCTCGACGTGTAGCGAAAGAGTGCACATTTTCAGGGAAGACCCTGTTCAATCGTTTCTGTCACATGTTGCCGAGAGAGCGCGAAAATTTAAGGTTACATGTATCGCACATAATATGAAGGGGTACGATGGATGTTTTGTGCTCAGGTGTTTGCTAACTAATAATAATCAGTGGCAACCTAAAGTCATCTGCAACGGTCTAAAACTAATTTCTATTCAATGTGGTGATATTAGGTTCATTGACTCCCTTAATTTCATCCCATCACCGCTCTCGGCATTTCCAAAAACTTTCAATTTCCCCGAGTCCAAAGGTTACTTCCCCTATCTCTTCAACACATCCGAGAATCAGAATTACGAGGGTCCGCTGCCGGCACTTGAATATTATTGTGCAGATCAGATGTCTGCGAAAGATCGACAAACACTTTTAGACTGGCACACGGCTGTGGGTAATTATGTTTTTAAGATGAGTGAGGAGATTGTGAAATATTGCCTGATGGATGTTAAGATCCTCGTTAAAGGCTGTATTAGCTTCTGGTCCACCTTCACAGCCCAAAATAAAGTCGATCCGTTTGAGGCCACCACTATTGCTAGTGCGTGCAACAAGGTGTTTCGCCGGCTTTTCCTCAAAGAAAACACAATAGGGCTCATTCCTAAGGGTGGTTATCGACGTGCCGACAACCAATCAAAAGTCGCGATGCAATGGTTACGTTGGGTGGAACATTCACAGCAAGTGACCATACAGCACTCAGGGAAAGCTCGCGAGTTTAGAACACCTGAAGGTGTTAAGGTCGACGGGTATTGTGCTGAGTCAAATACCGTTTTTGAATTCCACGGGTGTTATTGGCACGGATCCTAAACTGGGTGTAAGTACTTCCATGCTCGCCCGTAACGAAAACACGGTGACACGGTCCCAGTTTCTACGCGAGCGCGGGTATAATCTTGTTGTGATGCGTGAACGCGATTTTAAAAAACAAATACTCGCTAAAGACGAATTGAGAGCGTTTATTCAGAGTCTAGGTCATCAAGATGACGAACCCTTAAACCCACGTGACGCGTTTTACGGTGGTCGCACTAATGTTAGCAAGCTTTATCATCAATGTGACGGCGTTAGTGAGAAAATAATGTATTATGACGTGTGCTCATTATACCCATTTGTAAATAAATACCGTAAATATCCTGTAGGTCATCCGAAAATTCATGTAGGTTTAGATTGTAAGAATATTTCATTGGACACGGTGGAGGGTTTAATTAAATGCAGAGTACTACCACCCTCTAATCTCTACCACCCTGTTTTGCCCTTAAAAATGCACAGCAAGCTGATGTTTTTATTATGTAGGACTTGCGGTGTCGAATTAAATCAGGGGAGTGTAAACATAATGAGACCGAGCGCAGTTTTGTTGGAACGTTTGTAGCTGACGAACTGCGTAAGGCTATTTCTAAAAACTATAAAGTCCTGGATGTTTTTGAGATTTGAGAGTATGAGGTAACCACTTATAATAAAGCCACGAAACAAGGAGGGTTATTTAGCGGGTACATAGATAATTTCCTGAAACTTAAGCAGGAATGTTCAGGGTGGCCTAGCCACTGCACGTCAGAAGCCACAAAATTGAGTTACATAGCGGAATATTATGAGAAGGAGGGGATTCAATTAGAGGCAGACAATATTAAGAAAAATCCCGGTTTAAGGTACCCGGCTAAACTTATGCTGAATTCTTTTTGGGGTGTTTGGCCAGCGCGAAAATTTAACCCAGTGCAGTATTGTATCTGAACCAAAGGACTTTTTCAAATTGTTTACCGATCCATTGGTTCAGGTACAATCCATAATACCTATAAATGATAATGTAGTAATGGTAAATTGGGATACACCTGAAGGTGAAGGTGAATCACAAAAAACTATTAATGTGTCCATAGCCGCTTACAAGACAGCTCATGCACGTTTAGAGCTATATAGTTACTTGGAGAAACTAGACCGTCGTGTTCTGTATTATGATACAGACAGCGTCATATTTGTCGCTAAACCCGACGACTGGAATCCAGCTTGCGGAGATTTCCTTGGCCAGATGACCGACGAGCTGGAGACGTACGGTGAAGGAAGTTATATAGCCGAATTTGTTAGTGCAGGACCGAAAAACTATAGTTATAATGTTATTTCAACCAGTGAACAGACAATTATATCAGTGTGTAAAGTGAAGGGCATTACCTTAAACTATAAGAACTCACGTGTTATAAACTTTGAAGCGATGAAAGATATGGTGCTTAGCAATAGTAGACTCTCTTTTGTATATAATGACAGAAAAATAGTTAGAGATAGTTGTTACAATGTATTAAGTAGACCTGAATCTAAACAGTATAGGATAAGTTACTCTAAACGACGAAGAATTGAGAATTTTGATACTCTTCCATTTGGGTATAAAGAATAAATAATAAAACAGATAAATAGAAAGAATTCTTTTATTTTAATTTATGTAGGTTAGGTTTGCTAGGATATCATCAAGATCTTCCGTCACATACTCGCCCTGCTTGTAGGACCATGATCCTCTGGGGGCCGTAAGGATTGCCTCTAGTATAGAGGCCCCCTCAGCCAAAGCTCCAGTCGGCACACCTTCGAAGTAGGTAAGCGACGGTAGTGGAGTAGCAGTGATGGTGGTGGTGGTCTGTGGCGTCGGCGATAGACATGCAGCCTCTTCTTCCCCGTTGACCGATGCTGAGGGTGAGATAGCCTCGTAGTAGCTTAGCGGTTGAATAGTAGTGGCGGTTGTGGCCTGCAACGACGATGACGTTGATGTTTGTGACCGTGCTAGATCGATTAGAGCTGGTGATGGTGGAATGGCCATGGTGATGGGCTGCAACGATGACGTTGATGGTTGCGAAGATGCTTGGTCGATTAGAGTTGATGATTGTGGTGATGGACTGGCAGTGGTGACGGTGTTGGCATTCTTGCGGTGTTGCTGTACCCTTCTCTTACGCTTTGAATAGCGTTGCATTCCTCTTCCAGGTGTCGTAGTGGTAGCTGTGACGGTTCTGGTGGTAGTGGTGTTGTTGTGTTGTACCTCTCCTCCGCGATTAGAAAGGCTGCGCACAGCTCTCATGCCGCTCGAGGGCGATATCGCTTTCAATGAACAGTCGTTGCTGTCGTTCTAGTCGGGCCTGTACCACTCCCCGGAGCTTCTTCACTGCACAGATAGCCGCCACTTCATACTCGCTATCAAATTCGGCCATTTTGGTAAACCCTCCATTTTTACAAGTTGTTGTTGTAGTAATTGTTAATACTATAAAATAGAAAATCGACGATCAGCGTATATATATATATATATATATATATATATATATATATATATATATATATACCGAAAAGTAATTATCAAAACATAGAAGAAACTCCAGTAATTTTCGCTAAACACCCTCTTTGAAATTCCGCATGCTTAGATAACGATTAGAAAAGAGCGTACAATTTTATGGATACCCCTAATCAAATAGACTTTAACGTAATCGTTTTAGAAACTTTTAAGTTGTAAATAATAGTTAGAAATTACAATCAGGGTATCGTGAATTATTATAACACAATCAACGAGTAAAAACGTCTTTCTATTTTGAAATTTCTCATACTTAGATAACGATTAGAAACGCATACTAGTTTCCCGAGAGCATTATACAACTAATTAAATATCCTTTTACGTAATCGTCGCAATTTAGAGATTCACCAATCACAAATAATAACTAAAAACTGCATCCCACTCGTAAGGGATTACCTTATCATTATTATTGTATAGTATCATCGTCACATTCTTGTCTCCAATGTTTTATTAAATCTTTTTTCTTTTTACTGAAAAGAAGTTTATCGCTTTTTCTTAAAAATACCTGTGAACGTTTCCAGATGACCCTATCTTCGTTTTAAGAAACTCAATCCCAAACCTCGCACTAAAAAACAAACCTAGTATAGCATGTAACTGTATCCTCTATTGGGTATTCGCTCATATCACAAAGATTCGCCACCCGCAATTCGTAGAGGTTACTTGCATCTTCGAGTAAATTTCTCACTCGCTGTAGGTTTATGCATAGTGAGCGCTTTTTTGTTCCTACAGCAAAGATCTAATCTCTCTTAGAGTATGTTTTATAAACTACAAAACTTTTAGGTTTGATGTATTTCTGCTGCGCTAGAACCTGCATCCTATGTAATGGTCTGGTCAAACTGTAAACTTTCGCCGTGTTTTAAAAAAGATGGAGTTTCTAAAAAAGAGTCCAATATACTTAACTTAATTATACACTTTTTTGATTGAAGTATTTTAAGGAGATAGAGTCTGTACCGAACCGACTACATGACATAGGCGCGCGACTTAAGCTGAATTGGTGAAAAACATAACCGTTACCATCTATCCAGTGCCGTGCATCTAATAAAAGATACAATTTTAATTTTACGTTATTTAATACGTAAGGTATCTACAGTAATATTTAAAGTCGCCCAATTCAGTCGCCAATCGCCATTCTAAAATTGAAGTCGCAAAATGAATTATAAAGTCGCCCAATTGGCGATAAATCGCCCAAACTGACAACCCTGGTCTGTACATTGTCGTATATGGAATTCCTTGTTTTTTACGAAACGGTACGTTTACTTTTTGTAAATAATGTATTTTAATTAACCCTTTTTAAAAGGGCTCAGCCCCATGAAAATTAAAAGCAAATGTAATAATCCGTGTTTATATTGATTGATTATACAAATCTTACTAACGAGAAATATAGCGGTATATTCTAACCGTTATGTCAAAACAACCCTAATAAAATATTAAAATCTATTGGTCATCTACGATATATACTTATTAACAAAATACATCTTAACCAGATGACACTTTTTATTCTGAATGTAGATTGAAATATAAATATTGATTAGGTATACTAATATTTTTTGAAACAACACTGTATGCGAATATTACAAGGTCTACTTTTAAACAACCTTCATTGCATACTTTAACGAATGACCTTTCAATAGGTGATGGATCCATTAATATGAAGCGCTAATAATTTATATGAGTATGACTATTAATAAATAAACGCAACAATACAATGATGATATAAACTATTGAAAGGTCATTCGTTAAAGTATGCCTTGAAGGCCGTTTTAATTACATGTAGAAGGTTATAATATACAAGTGAAATTTAAAAACATTTTTAAAAGCTAATTATACATTCGTTTATAATAAAAATCCTATTACAAATTACATTGTAAAATAAAAAAGCAGACATTTATATCAGAATTATATTATTAGATAAACATTAATTACTGTTTGCTTGTTAATAATGGCACTGAAAAAAGTTTGTATAAATTCATTAAAAATTACATATAACATTCTCAATACTGTTTCTCAAGGTAGAAAAACAGCTGTTGTAAAATTTCGTATATAAAACACGCAGCCTGCACGTGAGCATTAATAGAAACACCTTTAATAACATTTTTTCTTAGCATAATCGACATAAATCAATACACGCAAGCTTAAACTCACATGCACCTTTTTTATAGCCGAAGGTCACATTAAAATCATTGAAAAGGCCTAATTACAAATCCAATCAGAATGTCTGAGCTGAGAAAACAATAAAAATGATCTACAAAATAATTACTAGAAATAACCCTAAATACAACCCTACGCCAGACCAATACCAGCCCCCCCCCCAGTCCGGCCCTAAGCCTTAAATACAGCCAAAAGGAAAAGAAAACCATAAAAATAACACCAACAAAAATTGCTGACAAAAAGGTACTTAATTAAGGTTGAAGATGACCATAAAAAATAACCCCAAGATCAACCCCAAGTACAAGTCCGAGACCTAGCTCCAGGTCCAGCGCCAGGACCAGCCCCCCCCCCCCGTGAGTATGTGCAAAAAAAAGGCTCTAATTAGGGTTGACCTATAGGGTAAAAAATACGTGTCCTATACGTGAGCTGTCATAAAATGGGGGTGAAAAACACGTCCTACACGTGCGCAAGTGAAAAATAATTAGGGTGGAAAGTACGGTCTCACACGTGAGCGGGTAAAAATAATTATGGTTGAAAAGAGCCTTCGAAAAGAAACCATAGGGGAAAAATGCGGTCGCCCACGTGGGCATATAAAAAAGTGAAAAGGGGCGGGGCTTGTGACGTAAAAAAAGTGGTGGGGCAAGTGTCTGTGTTCTACTAGTGAGGCATTTCCGAGGGCATTTCGGTGGTCAGTAGTATTATCTTCATTCGAAGTTTTTTCAGTTGTAAAATTGTCAGTACTTGAAGCCGAGGTCAAAGTTGAAGGACGCACATCGGTAGAGTTTTCGGTAGGAAGATCAGCATCAGGGTCAGCATAAATGATGATACTACGTTGATCTTGTTTTTTTGGTGGGTTTTGCTTGGGCTTTTCCGAAAGTTTAGTAAAATGCTGGTAATAATTAGACAAACACCTTCTTTCCACCTTTTGATATTTGTTTTAGCTACAATAAAAATACTATGGTCTCGATTATGGTCAACAAAGTTAAATGTAAACTACAGGGTAAATTCCCCGTTATTCAAAATTTTTACCTTTCTATTATTATTACAGATGTAACAAGGGATCTGACAACTGATGAGACCATCCCTGACAGGCGAACACTTACACTCTAAATTTAAAATAAAGTCGTCCATAGTTTGAGTCTCGGCGTCATTCATTTTGTGAGATTTTAGCCACTTTATTACAAGTATTCTCACTTCTTTTGATTTCTCTTGCAAGTTTGGGGCAATTTCTTGATTTGGAAGTCGCATTCGTTTATGTTTTTGTTGTATCAACTGAGGGGTGTATTTTTGATGTTCTCACATATCGCTATAAGTAGTTATCGGTGGCCAATTAACAGTTGAAATTTTTGTAGATTATGTCTATACAGGGGTCCATAATAATCTTCACATTTGTTTCTTTCAATTAAATCAGGTAAATCATTTCTTGCGAAACGTACTATTTCTTCTAGATCATTCTCACTCATATTTTAAAATGCTAATCTGTTATCAAAACCACATATTTTCATTAAGTTTTTAATAAATGAATTGTATTTTTTGATTATATTCAATAATTTCAAAGAAATCTTTCAACTCTTCTCTTTGTTCTTCTCCCACCTTGGCTGTTAATGCACTAAACCGCACTAAACAATCCAAACAATGAAAACGTACTGATTCTTAATGGCGAGAATTCATTGCGTGCGATTACCAAACATCGTTCTTATTTGGTTGCTTTCGTAATTTTAAATATTAGTTTATTGCTACTACAAATTTTATTTTGAGCTCTTGGTGTTAACACTGTTAACAGTTTTGAAATTAATAATGGTGATATACAATTTAGGGTAAAGTCGGGTAATTGCGGCCCCTTGGGTAATACCGGACACTCTCTGTTGTCCTTATTATTTCTCTATGCGCAAGACATGCTACGCCACACCGACGCGGCCGGTTTAGGCAGTCACCCACGGAACTTTCGTCAAGAACGTAGTGATATAAGCGATTTGTCGTCGAAAATTTCATTTTGTAACCAACTGATCTATAAATTGAACATTTTTGAAGGTAAGTACCGAATTTCATAAAAGTTTTTTCATGTTTTAAATAGTTAGGCATAGAGTATTCATGCATTTTCTATGAGAAAATGATATAAAAAAGCCAACTACAATGAGGTAAAGTAGAGTATTAGATTCTTATTTTTGATCATGCATTTTGGCTAATAGTGGCTACATGCTTCCGGGTAATGGCGGACAGCAGGATAATTGCGGACGTCAATTTTTTATTTTATATTATCTAATTACACACGCAATACCTACTAAGATAAAAAGTTGCACAATTTTATCATCGATTTAAAATTCATTTTGTGTACTTTTCTTTCCGATAGGAAAATACAAACGAATTTCTGGCAAGATATCCTATACCGCGGAAAATTTGGAAAAAGCTTTAACCCTCCGTCGGGCGCATTGGATCTGCCAGATCCAGCGATGACGTTTCATTCCCTCTCTCGCTACTTTGTGGGCGGCGCCGGTTGCGGTCCTCAGTAGCTGTTTGTTACCAAATGAGTCTTGAGTACATATTAACCAGTTGTCGTTTGGCATTGCTTTGTTCACGTTATTGACAAAAGTATCTGTGAGATCCATTGCGCTCTGTTGTGCAACTTTTTGCAAAGTAAGTATTGTTTAATTAACATTTCGATTTTCTAGGAGATATCTATTATTTTATTTGTATTATAGCTAAATACAGTAAAACAATGGCTTGACATTGCAAAAGCTGACTACTTTCAACAATTCAAAGTTAAAAATTATTTATTATTGTTTCTTTTATTGTTGTTTCAGATTTTTTTCTTCAAAAATGAGTGAGAGATTGTATAATACTTCCAATGAGAGAGATGTACAAGATTTGATGAGCTTATTAGAACAGGATAGTGAGGATAATTCATTCTTGGCTGAGAATTTTGAAGATGAAAGTGACATTGATAGTCAAGACGAAGTTGAGGAACGGGATGGTGACTCGGAATCAGAGCAGGATGGTGACGAATCTGCTGATGACGAAGATCTAGCTCCACAATCAGACTTTTTTCTAGGAAAAGATAAAGTTACCAAGTGGAAAAGAACTCCTTCATTGAGAACCTAGAAGGGCAACCCACAACATACTTACTTGCATTCCTGGTGTAATAGGAGACGCTAAGTCAGCAAAAACTGCAGTAGATTGTTGGAGTTGTTTGTTTTCCGACGACATTTTGTCAGACATTGTAAAATACACTAACCAATATATTCAATGTATCAAAGCAAATTATTCCCGAGAGAGGGACATCAAAACCACCGATATAATAGAGCTAAAAGCATTAATTGGATTGTTGTTCTTGGCAGGTGCGCACAAAGGGAACAAACAGAGTCTTGAAGAGCTCTGGGGCAAGGACGGGGATGGAATTGAAAAATTTAGCCTCGTGATGTCTATCAAAAGGTTCAAGACTCTAATTCGATGTTTACGTTTCGATGACCGTGATACCAGATCAACAAGACACGCAGAAGATAGGCTTGCTCCCATACGTGATATTTTTACTAAATTCGTACAGAACTGCCGAAATAGCTATTCGCTAAGTGAAAATGTAACAATCGACGAAATGCTGCCAGGTTTCCGTGGCAGATGTGTTTTTCGGCAGTACATACCTTCTAAACCGAACAAATACGGTATTAAAATATATGCACTTGTCGATGCAAAAATGTATTACTCCTACAACTTGGAAATTTATCCTGGAAAGCAGCCACAAGGACATTATTTGCAAAGCCTTCCGATGTAGTCAAGAGATTGGCTAGACCTTTACTTGGATCTGGCCGCAACATTACTGCAGATAACTGGTTTACGGACTTTCAGCTAGTCGAAGATCTAAAATAAAATAAATTGTCCTATGTCGGCACAGTAAAAAAAAATAAGGAGTTACCTTTATTTGTTTCTACCAAGCAAAAAGAACTATATACCAGCTTGTTTGGTTTCAAAAAAGGGACTACTGTAGTTTCACACGTTACACGCAAAAGTCCCGTAAAGAATGTCATCCTTGTGTCCACGCTCCATGATAATGACAACTCCATTAATCCTGCTTCCGAACAAAAAAGTAAACAAAGCAAAATTACATTTTACAATTCAACAAAAGGAGGAGTGGACACAGCCGACCAGATGTGTGGAACGTACAATACTGCTCGAAACGTCAAAAGATGGCCAATGGTTATATTTTTCACGATGCTCAATATAAGTGGTATCAACTCCCAAGTTATATACCTTGGTAATAAACTAGATCCAATGCGAAGAAGATTGTACCTGAAGCAGTTGTCCCACGAGTTAGTCTTAGGAGAAATTACGCGAAGAAGCATGAAATCTGTTGGATTGCCAGTAGACCTTCAGCTGAAACTAAAAAGATTTCGTCCGGTTGATGAAGAAACAACTGAAGAATCATCCCCAGGACCATCGAAAAGACTAAGATGCCAACCATGCTTAGTGGAGACTCGTACTAGAAGAATGTCAAAATATAAGTGTCAAAAATGCAACAAAACAATTTGTTTGTTACATATTTTTTGTGTCTGTGAACCTTGCAACAATGTATAAACAACTTAGAGGTAAATTTAATAATATTACTATGCTTATATTTTGCATTTCCTTACTATTTTTTTCATTCTTTTTATATTTGTATCATTATATTTTATTGGCGTGAAAAAATATATTAATGCTTTGAAGTATAACTTGTTTATTTTAATAAAACTTGATTAACTGCTGAAGGATTTGCTTAAATGTGGAACGAGGTGGTCAGGAAGAAAATGGATCTCACAGATCCATTGCGCCCGAACATGTCACAAAAGATATTGCGCCCGACGGAGGGTTAAAAGAAATTCGTGAAGGTGCTTCAATAAGAAGTGTGGTTAAAAGGTTTTCCATTCCCAGAAGTACATTATTTGATAGATTCCATGGCCGTCGTCCGCTTCCTCCTTCTTTGGGACGTAAAGCAGTTTTTTCAGAAGAAGAAAAAAAATTAGCGGATCACATTAAAAAATTGGCAAAATTATACTATGGGATAACTTTGCGTGAAGTTAAAAAATGTGCCTATGATTATGCCACAAAGATGAATATTTCAACTCCATTTTCAAAGAATAAGAAAGAAGCTGGCAAAGATTGGGCTCAAGGATTTATGAAAAGAAATAAATTGAGCCTTAGGAAGCCAGAAGGTAGAAGCTTGCAGAGAGTAACTGCTTTTAATCGTGAAGAAATGGCTCTACTTTGGTCTAACCTCACTACCATAAAGGAAAAATACCAGTTCCCTCCAGAAAGAATATACAACATGGATGAAATGGGCATTACCACGGTACAGCGCCCGGGAAAGATTTTAGCTGAAAAAGGGCAAAGAGGAGTGGGATTTGTCTGTAGTGGTGAGAAGGGCACTACAACCACAGTTGTCTGTTCATTAAGTGCAGTTGGAACTTATTTACCACCCATGTTTATTTATAAACGAAAAAGGATGACTAATGAACTGAAACGAAATGGTCCTCCGTCAGCTTTGTACCGGTGTTCAGAAAATGAATGGATTAACGAGGAGTTGTTTATAGAGTGGCTCCAACATTTTCAAAATTTCACCAAGTGCAATATAGAAGATCCGATTTTGCTAGTTATGGACAACCATGCAACTCACTGCACATTAGAGGCATACAATTTTTGTAAGCAGAATGGTATTGTTGTACTTACTCTTCCTCCACACGGAACCGATAAGATTCAACCACTGGATGTTGCTTTTTTCGCCCCTTAAAAGTAGCATACTACACAGAATGTGACAAATACTTAAAAAATTATCCAGGTGAATGTATAACAGCATATCAACTTGCAGAACTATTTAACAATGCGTTTATGAGAGTGGCTAATCCAGAAAAGGCTATTAAAGGGTTTAAGACAACTGGACTTTATCCTCAAAATGAACATGCATTTACAGATGAGGACTTTTTACCCGACGACTGTATAGCAGTCAATAATGCAAATGAGACTGTAGACGAAAATGATAACCAGATCGAGAAGGAAAACGAAACAACTCCAAAAAATGGTATCCAGAACCAATTAGAAAAAACTCCCGAAAATATAGTATATGAAAAGGAAATACAAAATGAAGAACACAGCCATGATGGAAAAGATGAGGGTAGAGAGGAAGCAATATCAACGATTTCTTTTGATGAGTTCCTACCCGTGCCTGGGCCCTCGAACGTGAATACAAAAAAAAAGAAAGAATTCAAGAAAACAGCATTCAGTAATTTTTACATCCACGCCCTAGAAAGATGTATTAGAAGATAAACAAAAGCGAAGAAATGAGAGAAAATATGACCAAAAACAAAAGATTAAGGATGTGAAAAAAAATTGAACGAGTCCCAGAGCATAGTCTAGCAGAAAAACAAATACAATAAATTATTCGGCAGAAAATTATGAACAGGAAAACTTATCTACTGATGATATTCAGGATGAAGTTAATGAGGGTATTTGTTTGGTATGTGGGGGGTTTGGGAAAAACAATGAACTGTGGCTAAAGTGTAACTTATGCGATCGTTGGGCTCATAAACTTTGTACAGACTCCATGAGGAAGCAGTTCATATGTGATTTCTGTATGCGAACTATGAAAGAGGCAAGTTGCGACCACCTGCCGGAATTACCCGCCAAGAGCGGATAATACAAGACACACATACATTTTATTGTTCTGAATTTCATTTTTTAATGTTCATTTTCTTTGTTAATTTCTCATTAAAATTTAGTTGATTGAAGCTTTGTCTTTTATTTAAACCCATCTTGAACATATTTGGTTTAATAATTAATGATTGAGAGTCGTTCAACCTTAGGCGTCCACAATTAGGGTCGAGTGGAGTAAATGTAAACAGGGGTAATTGTAAACACCACAAGCAATCTTTTTAAATTTGCCGCTAGAACCTAATAACTTCAGACCTTTACCTAACATCCCCTCCTTTACTATTATACAAAGATGCAGGTATCTGCACGCGCGTTTTCAGTTTGTTTTGTGTTCTCATTCTGACCATAACAATAATTCTGTTTTTCAATTGGTGGACGCTGAGTAAATATTTATGTGAAAATTTAACTTTAACGGTAAGTACTATAAAATACACTTTGTATTGTTGCAAGTACCCTAACTTTAGTGTCTAAGTATGTTTTTAAAGTAAATATGCTATTTTAATAATATTAAAAAAGTGTTTACATTTACCCTGAAAAAAAAGTGTATAGGGGTAAACGTAAACAGACTTATGGGGTAGATGTAAACGTTATTTTAGGAAGTACATTTGTTTTAGATGCCCAGAAAATATATTCCCAAAACTAGTGGGCCAGTTTATACCAACGAAGACCTAGAAAATGCCGTTCGAGACGTCCAGAACAGAAATATTTCCTACAGATAGGCACAAGAATACTACAATGTACCGATATCCGTTATTTCCCAGCGGCTTAATGGAAGAAAAACCGCAATGGATTCTGCAGGGCGAGGTCGTAAATTAACGTTTGCTCATGACACAGAAAAGAAAATCGTCGATTGTTTGTTGGCTCGCGCAAAAGCTGGATTTCCGTGCGATAAGGACGAACTATTGGACCTCATTCAGGATTATGTAAGAACTCGTAATATATCAACCCAGTTTGTTGATGACCGTCCAGGTATAGATTGGTATTACTCGTTTTTAAAACGGCATAAAAATATTTTATCCTTAAAAAAACCGAACACCTACAAAAGTGCGCATGGACGCCAGAAGTTCGGATGTAATTTACAAATTCTACGAAGATTTAAGCAGCGAATTTGACAGATTCGGAATAATATCTCCAGAACAGGCATCTTTTGTTTTGAATGCAGATGAGACGGGCTTTAAAAGTGACCCAAGTCGATTAAGGGCTATTGGACAAAAGGGAAAGCCTTTAAGTCGTGTTTCTGGAGGATCAGGTCGCGAATCTACTAAGTGCTAGCCATATTAGTGTTCGCATAGTTGAAGAAGCTATCTCTAACAATATCACCTTAATTAAGTTGCCAAGCCATTTGACGGATATGTTACAACCTCTTGACAAATGCGTGTTTGGTTCTGTCAAAACTTTTTGGGAGAAAAACTTATCTCGTATGGGAAGAAACAAATGGGTAAGGGAACCGGAAGATTGTCTAAATCGGAATTTGTAGAACTACTAGCTGAAGGTTGGACTCATGCAATAAAACCAAAAAATATTGTATCTGGTTTTTGTAGTTGCGGGATCTTTCCCGTCGACAAAACAAAATTTCTGATAGGCTCCTTTAAGAAACGTGAATTAGAGGAATATCTGCAGAATCAGAACACTCCATCTAAAGAGTGTAATAACATTTACCAGAAAACTGACAGCCCAATAGGTACTCCTAAAGATCTTCTAAAATCAGAACAGTTCATCTAAAGAACCTAATAATGGTTTACTTGAAATAGATACTTCTGAAGATGTTTTACAATTAGAAAAATGTCTGCAAAATCCAAATATTTTATCTAAAGAACCCAATAATGGTCTACAAGAACCAGAAACCTCTATAGATCCTCCTGAAGATATTCCAATTGGTATTCTCGATAACCTTCACAATGAATCAATCAAGTTTCAAGAGGTGAGTGTAGCAACTCCAACACTTGAACAAAAAAACCAATCTTGTAAACACATTACCACTGAAACTTGTACATCTCCTTGTATGGCGACTAATATACTAGACACATCACATACACTTACCAAGCTGTTCTTTAAGTCACCAGAAAAAAAAGGAAAACGTCACTACAATAGTAAAACAAGTAATACCAAGATTAAGACAACACACATATGGCGAAATTTTAACAAATCAAGACGTCCTTGATAGGCAAAAAAGGAAAACACTAGAAACCAAAGAAACGCCAACAAAAAAAACGAAAAAAGCAAAACCCTCAAACAAAAAGAAAGGCAAACAAGACAGTTCAAGTGAAGAAGATAATAATATAGACGTCATTTTAAGTGACAGCGAAAGCCCTTGGGATTGGGAAGACGAGAAAATTGATGAAGACTCTATTGATATAAATGAGACATCTTTTCAGGATTTAAAAACTGGAAGTTTCGTTCTTGTTCAGTTTAAAGGTGGAAAAAGAAACACAACGGTCTATAAATATGTTTGTTCTGTCGAAAATACAATAGATAATGATGTTCAAGTCGTAGGCTTAAGAGCTATAGACGAGACCAAACAAAATTTTGCCGTCAACTCTTGAGCTATGTCAGTCATGATCAAATATTAGGTGTTTTACCTTTCCCCATAATAAAAATGAAAGGAGAAAGGGTATATTACCATTTTGAAAAAAATATTCCAGTATTAGAAGATGCTTTTTTTGCAATAGTGTCAACCTTTTTTTCATTACTAATAATAAAAAGTTATCAATGTTAAGTTTTTATCTAGGTTTTTACATTTTAAAATACATCTATAAGTTTAGTTTGTTATTTTTTGTTATAAAAGCAAGAAAAATAAACTCATTTTGTATCCTACTTGTAATATTTAATAGCTAAATAAAACAGCAATAAAAAAATAATGCATTTTATTTTTTGGGGGTAAATGTAAACACTAAACAGCCACCCAAACTAGGAACGTTTTTTGTACTTCAGTAATTCAAACGTTTACTATTTCCCCATAAATTGTCTCTTTTACTCAAGTGGTTTTTATAGGAGCTGTTTACAATTTCCCCAATACCGTAGGGGTAAAAGTAAACAGTGACAACTTTTCTTTAAATTTACTTTTTTTTTAAATCTTGGGTTTTAAAATATTTTTTTTTTAATTTTCGTAAAATACAAGGCCTATACAATATAATAAAAAAGTTGTTGCTGAAATATTTAACATAGAGAAGGTTTGCCACACAGGTCAAGTCTCAAAAATTTTAAATTTGACAAAATCGTTTACATTTACCCCACTCGACCCTATCCACCTTTACCCTATATGTATTGTGCCACAGGCCACTCTAGAATTTATAACTTTAAACGTAAAGTTACAAAATGCGTGTTAATCTTTTAAAGTTATCGGATAAAATGCATACTTAGTTTGATGTAACCAGATACTGAGATAGCATACGAACTACTGATTACAATTACAGTTATATCTGAGGCGAATTCAATCCAATTTGATTATGACTATAATAAAATTTTAACGTTACACGAAATATTAATAGAAGAATGTTTAATTGTAGATCAACTCAAGCAATTAGATTTTTTCATGACGGAGTCTGTTTACAGACGCCACGTCAGCTCGTATCTAGATATAAACAGATTTAGAAGCGGGTGTAAATTCAATGGACAGCCTATAAATGTTTATATGCAATAGTAATGCAATGTAATTATTACTGTCATAATTCCAGTTTTAGAACCATTTTTTAGAAACATGTTATAAGCATTATAGCTTTTAGTATATTATCTCTCTCAATATACATATACATAATGTGATTCTCTTGGGAACGTTTATATATAAAAATATTGTTAATATTAATTCGGCTGCTGGTCTGCAAACGCTTGGCTCGTTTACAAGGTATTTAGAAAAATGCGTATTCAGTCAACACACATTCACAAGCGAGCTCACAAACCACGGATCACCGATGTCTTTCACTGCATTTACAAAATGTTTGGAACATTTACCACATTTCCACATCATTTCCCACATTTCCAATACATTTACAGAACATTTACTTCATCCCCATAACATTTCCTACATTTATTTCATTTACAGAACATTTACAACATTTATAAAGCATTTACCACATTTACAGAACATTTCCTATATTTGTACACTACATTTATCAAGTGGTCAACCACTCGTTGGTCGCACTTAAATTCACAACTTGAGGAGTGCTTTTTAAGATGAATTTTAAATGTATCCTTGCGATATGTTCCATAATCACATTGGTCGCATTTAACCCAGATATGCCTAATGTCCTATATGTAGTACAGAACAAACATGTCTCGACTTGCAAAGGGCTTGCAGCATATCGCCGCAAAATGCAATATAATTTGTGCATTACATATCTGTCAATTAATGAGAGAAGCTAGTGCGCTAAAGTATTTTACAAGTTTACGTTTAAATTTTAAAAAAGTGAAATTATTGAAAATGTCTGAATGCAACATTAGCTTTGAAAGGTAAGTTCACGGATATTTTGTAAAACATTTCAAGAAAATGGTACCATTAGAATAATTATCTAAAAAGATGCAAAATTTATTAACAGTAAACAAAATTCAAGAATTTTATTGTTTATGTTATTATTTTTTGGATTATATTTAGGTGTACTACATATAGGACATTAGGCAAATATGTATCTATGAATGTCATTGATATTTCAGGGGGTTTACTCTTGAAGATGCACTTTCCATGTTGGAAGACGATGCTACAGTAGCTGAAAAAGTTGAAAATATTACAATATTTCCTCCTGTTAATGCAACTGCCGATTTAACAGATGAGGACTCTGGCGATGAGGAGTTTGTGACCATTGGATCACAGCTAAATGCTCCAACAGAAGTATTTTTTGCGGAAGACGAGGATGACGAAGACGATTTTACTTCTGAAGATGATTTGCCATTATCAGAAGTATTACAGAACATCCTACAGATGAACAAGCCGAAAGAAATTGTAAACAGGACTAAGAAAAGAAAGGTTTATCATTGGGTTAGGGAGGATTTACCATCTACAACAGAAAATTTTGATAACGGAACTGATGTGTTCCCAATTGGCGAAAGTCCACTTGAAATATTTTCTAAATTCTTTGACGAGGAATTGATTGATTTAATTGTTTCTGAAAGTAACAAATATGCTCAACAAATGAACCATACACATAACATCCAAAATTTTGAAGTAAAATCTTTTATTGGAGTGTTACTTCTTAGCGGATATATCCAAGTTCCAAGAAGAAGAATGTTTTGAGAGCGAGAACAAGATTCTCATAACAAGTTAGTTGCTGAATCCATTAGCAGAGATAGATTTGAATATATACTTGCCAATATTCACCTAGCAGATAATACAAATTTGGATGCAAACGACAAATTTTCCAAAGTAAGACCGCTGTTAAACCATTTGGCAAAAAAGATGATGGAATACGCTCCACTGAATGAAATGCATTCCATAGATGAAGCTATGGTACCCTATTATGGGCGCCATGGGTGCAAACAGTTCATTCATAACAAACCAATCAGGTTTGGTTACAGATTTTGGGTCGGCACTATTCCTTTAGGATATATCAACTGGTTTGAACCTTACCAAGGTGCATCTACCACAACAAACGGAACATATTCTGATTTGGGGGTCGGTGCAGGAGTAATTTTGAATTATGCCGATGCACTGCAGAAGAAATGGCCAAACAAAAGGTTTTACCTCGTCTTCGACAATTTTTTTACATCGTTACCACTGATCGAAAAGCTAACTGACAAGAAACTTTATGGTACAGGTACTGTAACAGAAAATCGATTATTCGGAAGTTCACTGATCGATTCAAAATAATAAAAAACAGAACCGAGGATCATACGATTATAAAAACTTCAGGAGAAAGATATCATCGCTGTAAAGTGGCACGATAATAATGTTGTGTGTCTTTGTTCTAATGCTGTTGGAATAAAACCTATTCGCTTTGTAAAGAGGTATTCAAGAAAAGAGCACAAAAATATTCAGGTATTTTCAAATAAAATTATCATTTAGATATTATTTCTAACAAACTTGAATTTTCAGATTCCGCAGTCTCATGTTGTAAATTTATACAATGTAAACATGGGAGGAGTAGATAGATCAGACCAAAATATTAGCCTGTACCGTGTATCAATAAGAGGAAAAAAATGGTATTTTCCTCTTATTGCACACTGTATCGATATGGCTGTCCAAAATGCTTGGCAGTTACATCGGAAAAATGGTGGAAATTTTGATCAGCTTTCGTTCAGAAGAAGAATTGCTGTATCACTTCTAGTACAAAACAAAAGAAAGAATGTATATCAAAAAGGTCACCAATCAACAGATTAGTTGGACATAGGCCTACGTTATGACAGACTGGATCATCTGGTGGTTACTCAAAAAAAACAAACAAGATGCGGAAATTGCCATGACAAGGCAACAACACGATGCTCCAAGTGTAACGTAGGACTACATACTAAATGTTTCGTTGAATACCACACACTAAAATAAATTGTCATTGATAGTAGCATATATGCCTAATGTACTATATATAGGACACCAAAAATTTTGTACTTAGGGACAAATAAAAATTTTGCAACTTAAATTTCTTGTTTCTTAATCTCACGAAAAACAGATTGTTATCGAAATTGTAGTAATAAATCGCACCAAAACTTTTTAGGCATATCTGGGTTAAATTCAAAACTTGAAGAGTGGTTTTTAAGATGAATTTTAAAATTACCTTTTTGATTTGTTCCATAATCACATTGGTGGCATTTAAATTCATAACTTGAGGAGTGCTTTTTAAGATGAATTTTAAAACTAGCTTTGCGATTTGTTCCATAATCACATTGGTCACATTTAAATTCATAACTTGAGGAGTGCTTTTTAAGATGAATTTTAAAACTATCTTAGCGATTTGTTCCATAATCACATTGGTCGCGTTTAAATTCAAAACTTGAGGAATGTTTTTAAGATGATTTTCAAAATTACCTTTGCAATTTGTTGCATAATCACATTGGTCACATTTAAATTCCTTACCTACTTTAGGAGTGCTTTTTAAGATGAATTTTAAAGTTACCTTTGTGATTTGTTTCATAATCACATTGGTCGCATTTAAATTCAAAACTTGAGGAGTGGTTTTTAAGATGAATTTTAAAATTACCTTTTAGGTTTGTTCCATAATCACATTGGTCACATTTAAATTCATAACCTGAGGAGTGCTTTTTAAGATGAATTTTAAAACTATCTTTGCGATTTGTTCCATAATCACATTGGTCGCATTTAAATTCAAAACTTGAGGAATGGTTTTTAAGATGAATTTTATAATAACCTTTTTGATTTGTTCCATAATCACATTGGTCACATTTAAATTCATAACTTGAGGAGTGCTTTTTAAGATGAATTTTAAAATGACCTTTGTGATTTGTTCCATAATCACAATGGTCACATTTAAATTCAGAACTTGAGAAGTGCTTTTTAAGATGACTTTTAAAATTACCTTTGTAATGTGTTCCATAATCGCATTGGTCGCATTTGAATTCATTACTTGAAGAGTGTTTTTTAAGGTGAATTTTAAAAACATCTTTGCGATTTGTTCCATAATCACATTGGTCACATTTGAATTCATTACTTGAAAAGTGTTTTTTAAGATGAATTTTAAAATTACCTTTTAAATTTGTTTCATAATCACATTGGTTGCATTTAAACTCACAACTTGAGGAGTGCTTTTTAAGATGAATTTTAAAATTACCTTTGTGATTTGTTCCATAATCACATTGGTCGCATTTAAATTCATAACTTGAGGAGTGGTTTTTAAGATGTCTTTTTAAAAGATATTTGTAATGTGTTCCATAACCACACTGGTCGCATTTGAATTCATTACTTGAAGAGTGTTTTTTAAGATGAATTTTTAAATGATATTTGTGATGTGTTCCATAATTACATTGGTCACATTTGAATTCATTACTTGAAGAGTGTTTTTTAAGATGAATTTTAAAATTACCTTTTTGATTTGTTTCATAATCACATTGGTCACATTTAAATTCAAAACTTGAGGAGTGGTTTTTAAGATGAGTTTTAAAATTACCTTTGTGATTTGTTCCATAATCACATTGGTTGCATATAAATTCATAACTTGAGGAGTGCTTTTTAAGATGAATTTTAAAATTACCTTTGTGATTTGTTCCATAATCACATTGGTCGCATTTAAATCCATAACTTGACGAGTGCTTTTTAAGATGATTTTTAAAACTACCTTTGTGATTTGTTCCATAATCACATTGGTCACATTTAAATTCAGAACTTAAGGAGTGCTTTTTAAGATGAATTTTTAAAAGATATTTGTAATGTGTTCCATAATCACATTGGTCACATTTAAATTCATTACTCGAAGAGTGTTTTTTAAGGTGAATTTTTAAATGATATTTGTGATGTGTTCCATAATTACATTGGTCACATTTGAACTCATTACTTGAATAGTGTTTTTTAAGGTGAATTTTAAAAACATCTTTGCGATTTGTTTCATAATCACATTGGTCACATTTGAATTCATTACTTAAAGAGTGTTTTTTAAGATGAATTTTAAAATTATCTTTTTGATTCGTTCCATAATCACATTGGTCGCATATAAATTCATGACTTGAGGAGTGCTTTTTAAGATGATTTTTAAAATTACCTTTGTGATTTGTTTCATAATCACATTGGTCACATTTAAATTCATAACTTGAGGAATGCTTTTTAAGATGACTTGTTAAAAGATATTTGTAATGTGTTCCATAATCACATAGGTCACATTTAAATTCATTACTTGAACAGTGTTTTTTAAGATGAATTTTTAAATGATATTTGTGATGTGTTCCATATTCACATTGGTCACATTTGAATTCATTACTTGAAGAGTGTCTTTTAAGATGAACTTTAAAATTACCTTTTTGATTTGTTCCATAATCACATTGGTCGCATTTAAATTCAAAAATTGAGGAGTGGTTTTTAAGATGAATTTTAAAATTACCTTTGTGATTTGTTCCATAATCACAATGGCCGCATTTAAATTCATAACTTGAGGAGTGCTTTTTAAGATGACTTTTAAAATTACCTTTGTGATTTGTTCCATAAGCACATTGGTCGCATTTAAAGTAATAACTTGAGGAGTGCTTATTAAGATGAATTTTAAAACTACCTTTGTGATTTGTTCCATAATCACATTGGTCACATTTGAATTCATAACTTGAAATGTGTTTTAAAACATGATTTTTTAAACTTCTTTTCCATTTTGTTATAAAATCGCAATGGTTACACTTATATTTAAAATTTGCACTGTATTTTAAAATGTCATGTTTTAAATTTTCTTGCATTATTGTTGAACTATTAAATTTACTTTTACACTGTATGTTTGTGATGTGTTCGACACTGTTTTCGTTTATATATGCTTCACTTGAGCTAACAACTTTTACTAGAGAAGAGATGTCTTCTTTTTTAATATTCACATTATCTGTAAAAATAGGTGTTAAATTTTGTACTACTTGAAAGGTAATTAATTTTACCTTGTATTAGATCACTATTTACTATAAGATGTTGGGTTACAAGTGAATTTATTCCTTCTTCCTGTTCTGGTTCGACTTTAACAAGTTTCATATCAATCTCATAAGACATTTGGAACAACTCGTATTTCTTAATAATAGACTTTATACAAAACTTAGGTGCAACACCTTATCAAATTATTTAAGGGACAGCATACACCTGTAAAAAACAGTATTTAACAGTGCCTTAAAATTATTGACACAAACGTAGAATATAATGATATATTCTAATGACACAATTAATATACGGTATTGCCAACAGAAGTAACTACAACAAATGACTACATCGGTTTAATATAGTGCATCCCATCCCGACGATTGACGTCCCAGCCAGTGATGCCAGATATCAAATATGAAATTATGGCGCAGCAATGCCAAAATTATGGAATTTTAAGGAAAATTATGGTACACTATATGATTTTATTATGGTACACTATCGATTTTAGACACTAGGACTACGCAAAATTATTATTTTGGTGCGTCATAATTTTAATTTAAAGGACGGATATATGTATATATGCTAGAAAGAGACAGATCGACGTTTAGTCTTTACAAACTGCATATGCTATGGCATAAATAAAACACTAATTCAAATGTGTATTATATAATGATGTATTTGAAAACTAAACAAATTTATATTTAAATAATAAACCTAAAAGAACTCTTATTGCTAACAATTAAGCTAAAAACTGTAAACTTAGAAACTATGTCTCTAAAGAAACTTCAACTTCTTCCTCGCCATCGGATTGGTACAAAACTTTAGATTCCATTGCTTGTAGCATAGAATTAGACACTTCGAAATTGTAGCATTCCTTATTTGTACTTTGTGATGCTAAGAGCAATCCATTAATTGAATTTGTACAAATCCGATTTCGAACATTAGTTTTTATTAAATTTACTTTCAAAAAAACTTTTTTGCATGATGCATTTGAGTGTGGTGTTATCAAAACGTCCAAAACGAATTCTCCCAAATCTTTAAATAAATTTTGACCTGAAAAGTCAGTAAATAACATAATTTTATTCTAGTATTTGTCTATAAGAGTTTCATCTTTTATGTCATCATCAAAATTATTAATTGGCTGACAATACAGCGTCCACTGATCATCCACCTTTTGTTTCTTATCTAAATCAATTGGTTTTATAATTCTGGGCAAAGAATTCATAATATTTAAAATCGATTGAGGTTTTTGTTTAGAATATTTGTTGTCACAAATTGCTATTTCGGATAAAATATTTTCTTTGAAATCGAATCTTTTTCTAATTTCATTACAAGAAACTATTAAGAACTGCCGACATCTTTTTTTTTATGATTGTGTACCTGAACAGGCTAAATAAGGCCTATCGTGTTAAAGCACTCAGGAACACTTAGGAGGATGGATAGAGGGATAATGAATTGCCAATAGATGCCTATGAACAGCTACCTTAAATTTTCTCATATCATAAGTGAGAGGAAAACAGGAACTAGGGAGATCATTCCAGAGTTTAGAAGCCGTGTAGAAAAATGTGGATTGCGCCCGTTTGGTACGACAAGTGGAGATTTGTACTGCATACTGATGATGTGAATGAGCGAACCGAGTGTTTCTCGTAAAGATAACCGGAGATGGTATCAAAGAATGTAATTCACCAGCACAATAGCCGTTGTAATAACGATAATACAAAGAAAGAACTGAAACCATCCTTCTATGCTCAAGGGACTGTATGTGAGAAGTTAAGGACGGGTCATTTATAAGCCTAATCGCTCTCTTTTGAATACGATCAACGATATCGAGAGCGTATTGGGGAGCACAAAGGTGAGAATTATATTCCAGATGAGGCCGAATTTGGGCCTTATACAGCAGAAGGAGTTGTCGAGAGGTAAAGTACTGCTTAGATCTGTACAAAAGCCTATTTACGAGCAGCTGTTTTGGTAGCTGACAGAAGATGGTCAACCATGAGAGATTTGAAGATACAGTCATACCCAACAGAGTAATAGAGTCTGAAAACTTAAGAACTGAGCCATTCATACTTACAACAGGAAATGATCGATCTTTTTGGCGGACACAAGGCAACACTGAGTTTTGCTAGCATTAAATTTAACTAGATTATTGCTTCCCCATTCGAGAATACGTTGAATGTCTTTGTTGATTGAATTTGCCATTTCAGCTTTAATTTCTTGATTTGACATAGAAGGTGGATTATCACTATAAGTAGACTGAGATGAACTACAGTGAAGAGTGCTATCGTCAGCAAAGCAATGGATGGGGTTAGTTGTTGAAGAAATAAGGTCGTTTATGTACAGCAGAAAAAGTGTAGGCGCTATAACGGATCCCTGTGGTACGCCCGCGTTAATGCTAACTTCTTTTGAAAAAAAGCCATCCACTACGACACGTATTCGTCTTTTATCAAGTAAACTAGAAACCCAGTTGATGAGCGTATCATTTAACCCAAACGAGGTGAGTTTGGCAAGTAAACACTTATGCCAAACTTGGTCAAATGCCTTTGAGATATATAAAGCGACTACAACTGTTTCACCGGACTGCTCTACTGTATTGTTCCAAACTTGGGTCACATATGAAAGAAGATCGCCTGTTGAACGACTTTGCCTAAACCCATATTGATGGTCACTAAGGAGTTTGTTAGTTTCAAGGAACGTGAGCAGTTGCTGATTGATGGCTTTTTACATGATTTTAGACAAAATGGAAGTGATGGCAATTGGTCTATAATTTGAGGGATCGGTCTTATCACCTTTTTTGGGAATAGGTTAAACATTTGCTAACTTCCATGATGAAGGGAATTCCCCAGAAGATAGAGAGATCGTATAGAGCTTAGATAGGGCTGGTACTAGTTCGGGGGAACATTTATTTAGGACAATAGCTGGGATACCGTCTGGGCCAGTCGCCTTATTGAGATCAAGCCTACTGATGATCGATTCCAAGAGCTTGTACCGAAAATGAATTAGTTTCATAACGTATGAAGAAGAGTTGACTAGGGGCACATCTTTTCCAGAATCATTGAGACACGAGTTTGATGCAAACAAATCCACAAAAACGTTGGCTTTGTCTACAGAATCAGGAACTACCGATCCGTCAATAGATGTCAAGGGGGGGGGAGGGAATGAAGATGTTCTAAAGTTTTTACTAATGGCTTTTGCTAAAGACCAAAATTTACGACTGCCTAAAGGAGATGTATCTGATATAAAAATCATTTTTTTCTTCAGGGTTTAATCTATTTATATTTTCAGCCACTCTGACCCCTAGATATACATCATTTAAAGTAATAAACTGTGCCACATTGTTTGTATCAACATCTGATAGGTCAGTTTTATGTACATAATTAGGGTTTAAATAGCATAATAATAAGTCTTTAAAAGTCTCAGTCATCTTGGTATATACTGCAGTAACAACCACTTTTTCATTTTGAAAATATTGATTAAGATCGACAAACTTGGGCAGAATCCATTGAAAAAATAAAAAACAGTTTAGTTTCAGAGTCATTTAGCCTGTAGGCAATAGATTCAGAAGACTGCAACCTATGTTCAGTCCATTGTTGTGAGAAATATAATTTCAAAGGTCCCCATTGTTCAATTATCCTATTAACTACTGCTAATAATGAAAGCCACCTAGTTTGAGACGGCCTAAGGATTTTATGTGGTTCTACTAAACAAAACTGTTGAAATTCTAATAATTGAGATTGGCGTTTAGAACTGTTTTTAAAAAAATTGAAAATATTTCGTGCAAGATCTTCACAATGGCGAGGTAAAACCTTGCATGCTTCACTGGCACAAAAATGCAGGGAATGACAAATACATTTTTGTACAATTATTCCGGGTAAATTTAGTTTCAAACGGCTAACAACGGAATTTTTGGAGCTAAACATAGTGTTGCATCCATCTGAACCAAAACCTATGATGTTATCTAGAGGTATCCTGGAGGATTCAAAGATGTTAATTAATTTATTATAAATTACTTCGGCAATAGCGCCAATTGCTGCCTCATCCGCGTTTTCGCCTGAATAACATTGAACCAAATTAAAAAATTTGGTTGTCATACATTCTAATTTAGTATTAAAGTAGCGAACGCAAATGCACATGTTTTTAAGAGTTCCTATATCGGTGGATTCGTCTATCCAATACACTAAATTTTCTCTTTCTTAAATCATCGCAAATATCTTCGAAGCTACATTTTCCCAAAACATTCTTGATAACACCGGTACATTTGGTTCTTGACATTTGCAAATTTTCTGAAATTTTAGAGCCTGGAAAAATGTTCTTCATTAGCGGTATCAAATGATCGCTTGTCTTAAAAGCTAAATTATGTTCAGCAATAAAAGCTGAAATTTTAATTTCAGCTCGTCTAGCTTGAGTTCTTGGGTTGCTATTCAAAAACGATTCATTTATCTTTAGCTGATTGCTTGGACGGATGTTTTGAACGAACTTATGTTTTGCACCTTTGCTGTGATTTTTAATTACTGGCACATCAGCAATAAATTCACAGTTGCATGCAATGCATCTGGCTTTTAAAGCATTACCTAAAATTATAAAAAAAATCTACATGCCAATTTACTAATTATATTTTGTCTCTGAATAGTCTGAATATACCTTCAACAGGTTTTAACCATCCTTTAAAAGCAGTTTGGCTTTCCCAATCTGGTTTATATTTTTGTGGCCTATTGCAGCGTCTTTGGGCATTTTGAAAACGCTTTCTTTGGTGTTCCGCTTGTTCCTCCAAATCAGATCCAGACGATTCGCATGTATTTCGCGAAGAACTTGATGCCATTGCATAAAAAGTAATAAATTGCACTATATACTAACTAACCTAACTAACTATCAAAACTATTACTAACAAACTCCAACCAAGAACAAAAGTACGACGGTTCAATTCAGAATTTGGTTTGGAACTGTACTTCGTTTCACAAAAGTTATTGGTTTGAATAGTTTTTTAGCAAAATATTGATTCGAACGAAATTATGGTACAATTATTTATTATGGTACGTTTACTGACTACTAATGATTTAAGGTAAAAATCATGGTACAATTCCATAATTATGGTACGTCTGGCAACACTGCGTCCCACCATTAAACTCGATACACAATTGGAATGCGCGCTCTACGTTATGACAAACGTTTTGAAGCTACCGTGTTAGAGAGAGAGGCACATAGTACTGTCTGAATTTCTTTGGTTGTCTTTCACATGTACTATTACGAAGTTTAGTGGTGTCATTTTATTTTTTTCAATTTTTAAATAAAATTAAAGTTTTTTTAAGTTAATAATTAAGCTTAACTCAACCAAAAAGCCCATGTACTGCTCTGCGAAAATATTATATTGTTCAACGAGTGACTAAAGTAACATTTAATATTATAGAGGTTTCACAGCAAAACTAAAAATTTCCAATAAATTTCAATTATTTTTTATTATAAGTTTTTGCTATGAACGAATGAGTTCAAAGGTAAATATGTAATTAAAAATTTTCAATTATTTTTGGTTTAGATATTGTTTAACTACAATATTTGACCAACTATTTAATATTATAGGGGTTTCACAAGCAAAATTTTTATGTGAAGTAGAGGACGCCATATCGGTTCCGCTAACAAATGACAGTTCAGATGGAGGTGCGCCGTACTTGTACTCCGACACATCTGTTCTACAGATTGTAAAATTTTGTTCTGTGTTAGATTTTATTGATACTTGATATATGTGATACCTATAATATAAATATATCCCTCCTACTAAACTTCGTAACTCCGTGACGTTTTGGTAGCAGGTCATTTCCTGAATCCACTAGTATCGTAGCAGAAGTTCTGTGAGAGCTATTTCCGGTATATTCTTGAGAAAAAGTCAGATTTAGATACTGAGCTATTTCCATAGGAAATTTATTAAATTTGTTAATTCTGACAACATGACTACTACACTTTCCATTCTGACATTTAATAAAGATTCTCGAATTAATTTGATCCATATTTTGAGGGTGAATGTGCATATATTTTTTACAAAATTTCATAAAAATTTCCAGAAATATGAAACGAACGTGATACCTTTGTGTTTGTGTTGGGCATTTCAATGAGAAGACTGTTTGCAGACTCTCTGACACTATTTACTGTCAAACCTTTTAATGTGTGGCAGCGGCAAGTGCCAGAAATTCCAAAAATTAAACCAACCTGAAATTATTTGTACCACTAAATATTAATTTGTAGAAACAATACATGATTACCTTACTTTAGTCAATATTTTGAATCGGCTGCATTTGTAATGAGCGTATTTATTTCTTGAGCAGAAAAAGTTCTAGATTTCTTACTTTTAAAACCCAGGATTTTCGTTGCAGGAGAGAACGTAACTTGAGATATTGACTGATATCAATATCATTTTTTATTAATCCTGTTGTCCTTAATATAGAATATATGGACCAAAGAGGCCATGCCTTTAAAGTTTTCCACAATTTTACAAAATATGCAAGCAGCACAGTTTCCGAAAATAAATGTACTTGGTTATCAGCCCTCCATTCCATGAATTATAAGTCCACATATGTTTGCTCTGCTTGAGTTCTTATCTCTAGTGGAGTATATGGATCATCCAAGTCACTTTCTGGATCAGAATTCATAGCAAAACCACAACAAACCCAAACTTAGGTAATTTAATAATGACAGCGATGCAGTGACAGCAAACAACTATATATTGGTGAACATTAGTAGATCATTTTCGTCTCTAGTGAAGAAAGTTAACGTAATGGGATTTTCATAAAGGACGAAAATCAAGTTTTTGCTGGAGTATGCGGTGACGAAAACTTCAGAAAGGGTCATAGATGTATTTAACTGTACCCTAGGGTCCTTAATTTCTCAATTAGAATACCTGTAATTAAAATATGAACCCTTTTCGATATTATGAAATGTCCCTCCGATGAACATTAGTATCCGTGCTACAGATCCTATCATAAAAGCTGCTTCGTTATTGACGGTCACATTCAATCTGTAGTTGAACATTTTGAACTTCTGTTGACAGGTTTTACTTGCTATAGTCAGTTTTTGTTAATTTTACTTTTGATATTTTAATTTTAACATGTCGTAATTGGATATGTGTCTGTGTCTGTGTCTGCGACAGGAGAAGTGAGAGAAACGAGAAAAGCAAGAGAGAAAGAGAGAGAGGGAGAGAGAGTGAGACAAGGAGCGCACGAGAAAGAAAAGACGAGACGTTTAAACAATGGAAATACCACATTTAATGGAATTCTCTTGCAATGATAGATGTTGTGGGGCATGTAAAAAACTTTAGAAAATACGAAAAATGTAAATTTCCTTCAACAAGACATGGATAAATTAACGAAGCTTCTATGTAAAAATTAAACGTATTATAAAGTCTAGAGACTGTAGGAAATTGGAGCGATTATCCGAGCGGACAGAATTAGTTATAATAGGTATTAAACCGATAACCACAAGAAATAAATTACATAACGTATTACATTTCGACGATCTGTATACGTTATGTATATCTAATTATTGACTAGAAAGAGAATTGGAAGAACAAAGTATAGATTTAAATTATAAAATTAAAACTAATTGGATGTACTAAAGCATACGCCTATTAGACATAAAGAGAGAATTGTAATTGTGTATAAAAATGTTACCTATTTTTTGTGTAAAAAATAAAAGTGTAAAACTTGTTTATTTGATTTTATTTAAATTATATTGGAGGAATGGGTGTAAGTACTCAACAATGTTCGGATAGGATCGGTTATCTTTGGGTGTCGAGGAGTTGGGTCGCACTACGGTTAATGCGATTCGTACCTATATGAAAACATTGCTTCGCAAAATTTTACCTGTGTATATAGTCTCCAGCGAGTAAGCATTATTATTATAATGTATTCTCCTGTTTATGAACCAACATCAGAGGACATTAGAGATTTCAGGGATTTGTTAGTAAACTACTACAATATAACGGTTCAAGCTGATGATGAAAGCAATGAAGTGGATGAGGTGAATGTATCCCACAATCATGATGATAATGATGATTCACAGAAGAAGAAGACTGATGAGATAGAGGGAAAGAACGAATCTCAAGACCATGACGATAGTGGCGAATTACAGTCGTAAAAAGGAGAAGACTGATAAGAATGTAATTAAATTAAATAAATAAATGATGTATTGTTTAACTATATTTTTTAAACGCTAAGTTTTCTTTCAATTTTTTATTAATAATCTTGTTTTCGGAATGGACTTTCGGGTTTGTATATTTAAGAAGTCAGTTTCTATCAATCTTATTGGATTTAATACAAAAAACGAAAGCGTTGGAAATTAAACGTGGCTTTCGTCTCTCCCATCCCCTCGTTTCTCTTGTCCCTTTCGTTTCACTCGTGTCCGGTTGGCTGGAAGTTTGAGCTTGTTTGTGGCGCCATCTAGTGGTGTATGAGCTAACAGACGTTTTTCTGTAATAGAGCTGTGTATTTTCAAAATTACATACAGTTCCTAGGAACTTGCGCTTGGGTCTTTCCCCTTGTCGCGGGCCCTTGACAAAATTCTCAAAAGGTCTGTGTAAATAAAACATATAAGTAAGCAAGACCGCTTATTTATTTATTATTTATTTTTAAAGTAATGAGATGAATTATATTTGTTATTGCAATGTGTACTGTACATAAATGGTTGAGTATTTTCAATAACGACTAGGACGTTCGGTCTTGTTTTATAAAAATCTAAGGTTTTTTAAAAAGACACAACCTTTTTTTTTGATAGAAGTCATTTTCAGATACATCTTGAATTTATTTATTTTGCTATTTAAATGGATATAATTAAAGCATTCTTATGTATCTGATTTAATTGATTGTTTTGAGGGTCGTTTCCTCAAAACGAGATTATGTTTTACCAAAATTGGAAATGCAATGGTAAATTTTAGGCTTCCCTTTTTATATCAAAATGATCATTAATAGAGATGTGATAATTTTAATAACAATCATAATAATAAAAATTTAAAAACTCGTAATAAAAAAATAATATGGGAAAATACATGGTCAATTTAAAACCGTATGTTGCACACGTAATTACATTCCAAACTCAATGTGTTTTTTTTTATAAAAATAATTTGTGTGTCCGTATGTACAATATGAATATTTTTCAAACCGATTTGTTATTAATTATTTTTAAGAGAAAGATATAATACGAGTAGCAGTAATCAGGTTTTGTGTATTACTTTCTAAATTAGTTAATGATCGGAATGTAATAGCCAGTTTAAATCCAACCGTTCACAGAGCTTATCTAGTGAGACTACATGTGCACGTTGTATAAAAGTATATTTCAGTTCAACGTATGGTTATCGTTATTAGAATAACTGAAGGAAAAAACACTGCTCAAGGTAAACGTATTATTTATATATATATATATATATATATATATATATATATATATATATATATATATATATATATATATATATTATATATGTGTGTGTGTGTTGTGTGTGTGTGTGTGTGTGTGTGTGTGTGTGTGTGTGTGTGTGTGTGTTTTACCTAATATTTCTAATAAAAATGTCGATAAAGATTTTTAAAATGTATTATTACTCTTATAGGATGACGTCATAAGATCTACTCTACAAATAGCTGGTACGTATTCGTGGATTTTAAGCTTGTAGTTATTGTTAATTCGCGTATAATAATAAAACCATTAAAACCTTTTGCCTTTTATTTCCATTATATCAGTTTGATATTCTTAAAAACATGTTAGTTTAATTTAACTCTATGTTATATATAAGTAATTATTACTTTTCAGACTTTTTTAATGGGGTTTTTACAACTGTTAATGAACACGTTATAATGAAACAATTTTGTGTAATTGAACTTGCAAATAAATCAGATATAATGTTCCGAATGTATAGGTGGTGACTGTTTAGAGAATATCCCTATACATTGCATTAGGGTAGAAATTATTTATTATTTCACGTCACATATAATTAGACTTTAATGTATTCAGTTTTGAACAGTCATCTGGTTTCCGCAAACTGTAAGACATAGTTTCGGTTGATTGATCTGGTAATCGAGCATGATTTGTTTTAGATTGATTAATTAATTGATTTGTTTGTGTGAGAAAGAGCCGAAAGAGAGAGGGGTGAGAGAAACAAGATAGAGCAAGAGAGAGGTATGCATTATCAGCTTCTATTATAGAAAATGTTCATTAGTCTATACGCCACTAGATGGCGCTAAAATCAATTTTAACTTAAAGGGGCCAGGGCGCAAACCCTGATACAAGTCCTGTCTTACAAGAACCTCCTTATTAGAATACAATTTTGTATGGTGGGGGGCGAAGGCCTACAGCTGTAAGATTAAGTTAGAACCGCATACAATTGCATCAAGGGGGCCACGATAGGGGCAAAGCTCTACACTTGTCTTATAAGGTTAGGGTTCCCATACCATCTCCAGCCAGGGGGCGAAGGTCTGAGAACAAGTTGCAAAGCCCTACACGTGTCTTACAAGAACCACCTTATTAGAAATACAACGTATAAATAGCTTTCCAGGTAAAAGATCATCCGAACGTACTCAATAGCATATGGCCATTTTAAAGCAATAGGATCGATAATTTTAATATCTTATTAGAGTAATTATGCAATTTCCAACATTGTATGCGTGTGCGTTTGCCTAACCTCCAGGGGTACTGCTCTTAATACAAGCAAAAAGACCTTAATTAGATGACCATCAAAAATGACCCTAAGACCAACTCCAGGTCCAGCCCTAGCCCAAGACCAAACCCCCAAAACCAGCTCCAGGTCCAGCCTCAGCACCAAGACCAACCCCTCACGTGAGCAAGTACAAAAAAGGCTCTAATTAGGGTTGACCCACGAAAAGAAACCATAGGGTAGAAAATACGCATCCTATACGTGAGCTGTCATAAAATAGGGGCGAAAAACACGTCCTACATGTGGGTGTGTAAAAAATAATTAGGGATAAAAATTCCAGCAGGGGTTGAAAATACGGTCTCACACATGGGTGTGTGAAAAATTAGGGGTGAAAAAATACGTCCTACACGAGATCGAGTAAAAATAATTAGGGGTTGAAAAAGGCCTCCGAAATGAAACCATAGGGGTGGAAAATATGGTCTCCCACGTGGGCGTTTAAAAAAGTGAAAGGTGAATTTTCTCCAGAAAATCCAAGATGGCGGAAGGTGCCCCGGTACTACACCAACAACAGGAATCAAACAATTAGCGTCATTACATTAAAATATGTGTCAGAAAATGTTACTACAAATACGACAAGTGTTTATTCAGTTTACACTATTAATTTATTGAGCCGACTAGAAAATGTAAAAAATTATTTGTTCGATAATAAAGTAATAGTATGTGTAAATGTGTACTACAAAAACTAGAATGAAAATTCTAATAGGACAGAACACTAAGGTTGAAATAACTACTAGGTTTCACAGCAGTGTGCAACTTAATGAGACTCTTCTTGTTTGATCGGAAAACATTTTTGTAGAAATATTTCAAATTTCTAATACCTATATGTAAAATAAATCAGAAATTGATAAAACATTTTAAAACATAATTTTATTAACATACAAAAATAAATAACTACAGAAGTTTAATTAGTTAGAACCTAATTCACTGTCGCTGTCTTTGTCACTACTGCTGTAACCAATTTCTTCATCACTTTCACATGTATTTACAGTAAAAATCAGCTCTTCGACTTCATCAATAAAACCTTCTTTTTCTATATATTCTTGTTCAATCTTTTCTGTATGTTTGCACACAGCTTCCTATTCTTCACAATCAATGGATTTAAATTTATTCTCTGCTAATTTTCACACATCTTCAAATTTAATCTTTCATACACACGATCGACAAGGATAATAAAATCGGTTGATTCTATCTCTCGCTTCATAAATTCATACAATTTATAAATAATTTCACCAGCTTGACAGTGAACAACTACTCCACTCATGTTCAAAACGTTTACTTGGCAGTTTGGACAAAAAATAACGATGAACTAATAAAAAGTGTCTTGAAAAAGACAGATTTTGTATAAAACAAAAGGACTAAACTTAAGCGGCAACGTACGAATACAACGTGAAGTAAATAAAGCGAATGACTACATTTATAAGTTGAATACTAGCATATTTGTGAAATACTTTCAACGCGTTTGAATCATATGCGCATGGAGGGGCGTATATATAATTTTTAAAAGATATTTGTGATGTGTTCCATAATCTCATTGGTCACATTTGAATTCATTACTTAAAGAGTGTTTTTTAACATGAATTTTAAAATTATATTTGCGATTTGTTCCATAATCACATTGGTTGCATTTAAATTCATAACTTGAGGAGTGCTTTTTAAGATGAATTTTAAAATTACCTTTTTGATTTGTTCCATAATCACATTGGTCGCATTTAAATTCGTAACTTGAAGAGTGGTTTTTAAGATGAATTTTAAAATTACCTTTGCGATTTGTTCCATAATCACATAGGTCACATTTGAATTCTTTACTTAAAGAGTGTATTTTAAGTTGAATTTTAATATTACCTTTTTGATTTGTTCCATAATCACATTGGTCGCATTTAAATTCAGAACTTGAGGAGTGCTTTTTAAGATGAGTTTTAAAACATCCTTTGTGATTTGTTCCATAAGCACATTGGACGCATTTAAATTCGTAACTTGAAGAGTGGTTTTTAAGATGAATTTTAAAATTACTTTTGTAATTTGTTCCATAATCACATTGGACACATTTAAATTCAAAACTTGAAGAATGGTTTTTAAGATGAATTTTAAAATTAGCTTTTTGATTTGTTCCATAACCACATTGGTCGAATTTGAATTCAGAAGTTGAAGAGTGGTTTTTAAGATGAATTTTAAAATTATATTTGTGATTTGTTCCATAATCACATTGGTCGCATTTAAATTCATTACTCAAACAGTGTCTTTTAAGATGAATTTTTAAAAGATATTTGTGATGAGTTCCATAATCACATTGGTCACATTTAAATTCATAACTTGAGGAATGCTTTTTAAGATGATTTTTAAAATTAGCTTTGCGATTTGTTCCATAAGCACATTGGTCGCATTTAAAGTAATAACTTGAGGAATGGTTTTTAAGATGAATTTTAAAACTACCTTTGTGATTTGTTCCATAATCACATTGGTCACATTTGAATTCATAACTTGGAATGTGTTTTAAAACATGATTTTTTAAACTACTTTTCCACTTTGTTATAAAATCACAATGGTTACACTTATATTTAAAAGCGCTGTATTTTAAAACGTCATGTTGTAAATTTTCTTGCATTATTGTTGAACTATTAAATTTACTTTTACACTGTATGTTTGTGATGTGTCTATGTAGAAAGTTTGAAATTGTCAGATGGAAGTTTAGTTGTAAATTCCAACCGAAAAACTGGCTTTCTTGGGTTTATTATATGTTTCAAGTCTATAATAAAAATGTATCAAATGTATATTGAAAATGTCACCAGTCCTTTGCAATTTATACCACTTTACAAATGTAGTCAGGGCCACATAGAATTATTTTTTGGAGCAATACGGTCACATGGAGGAAGCAATAATAATCCAACGTGCTGTCAATCTTGTAACGGTATAAACGGGTGGTAGAACGGGTTTACAGATAAATTGGCCTTTTTGCCCCGACTAGTCAGCGTATGGGTGTGGGTACGATGTTGCTAAATTTTGCACATCCAGAATAGTAAATCGTACGTAAGTCAAAATAGGGGATGAAGACGTAATCAGTCGGTTTTTGGGCGCCAGAATGTTTAGTAGTCAAAATAAGGGTCATCGTGCCAAAATTACGAGTACATAGCGTGTCTAAACATACAAAAAACATACGCTTACCTATCCGCAATCAATCCCAGGTGTGCTGGACAGCAACTCAGTAAACCACCTGAAATAGGGCTTCAAAATCGCACTACACGCTTGTCAAATAAAGCGTGATAAACACTTAATAAAGTTACGTTATTACACCTCAGTGTAAATAATAAGGCATTAAATAATAATAATCAAAACAAAACAAAAAAAAACAATCACCTTTGTTGAAGGCACTCTAAATGAATTAATACTCAACTAAAAATCAAATAAAACACTAAATATTATTAACGCTATTACTCAATAATAAAAAAACTAACTTCGTTACGTTAAAATTTACGCTCATAAACTTGCAAAGAAACTTTTATGCAACACAAAAGGGTTTCCACAGAATTGAAACACATTTATACAACCTAAACAAAGCTATAATAAAATAATCAAAAAAAAGGATAAATATAAACATACGATAATGCGTATAAACAAAAAACAAATACAAAGGCTTAAAAGGCGACAGAATGTCTGGACAGAATGTCTGATCAGAATGCTGCTTAACGCCGTTCTAAATGGTTTAACCTATAATATATATATATATATATATATATATATATATATATATATATATATATATATATATATATATATATATAACGTGGATTATATACCCACACTACTACAGGGTCAATTGCCCTTTACTACTAAAATAAAAAATAAAGTGTGAAGGCGGAGCGTTAGAACTATAATTAATTTCACTAAATAAATTTAAAACAACAACTTAATTTAACAAAAAAAAACGACACCGCTTTCAAACCTTCGTTAACACAAAAAAAATAGTTCGAAACACACAAAAAAATCTTGAAAATATTCAATAAAAAAAAACACAATATTATATTACCTTAAGGTCTAGAATTACACCTCTCCTGTGTTACAACAATTGAAAATGATGACCAATGACTGCTATGACGGAAATGAAATCTCCCTGCTCTGACAAATGATGAATGAGATGTTGACTATTGTTCTTTTGTACACAAACGATTCCTTGATTGAATCTCGTTAAAATGTTACTGCATAAATTAAAAACTTCTTTTAAAATAATAATTTGAGCGCTCCACTTACTTGTTAACTTTTATCTTTTAAATAGTTTTATTTCCACTAATAACCCAAAAGGTTAATAACTTGTTTAAATAACTATAAATTTTAATATACTGCGAAAGTTTCTTTATCTTTAAACACGCTTTGCACGGTAATTAAGAGGCACTACAAGAACGTGAATGTTTAAATCCGCAAAAGCGATATAAACCAATGAGTTCACCGAAGCACTAATATAGCACGACGACGAGCTCTAGGTAACTTGATGACGTTAAATCGAAATCGGCACTAGGTATAATCCTTTGGTGTTAATAAAATCCCTATACAGGTCCTCTTCAGAAGTAGCTTAACTACCCTTACTACACAAAAGTACGTTCGTTAAACACCACAAGGTCCAATATATCAACGTTCTAAACCACCCCTTAAAGCGTAACAACAAGCGGCACCGTACTAGTACTCGAGGGCGCGATCAGTTTCAGAATCCACCAAATTATTACCAAAAATCCTTCTTGGATTTTGAATCCCACCGCTCAAAAAAAAATCTTATCTAATTTAGTTCTACCAATTAAAAAACGGAAGGGGAAGATTTGATACCCCAACACACAAATCTCGTTTTCGTCCGTAAGGACTTGGTAATTTCCAAAATCTCAAACGTCGGCATAATCATCGTGAAAAACATCTCTATATTTTTATTTAAGTACAAACAATAAGTCCCACATTCAATCTCTATGACTTAAAACCAACATACTCACTATTACACTGAACCACTATAACTACTCGTCTTTATGTCGCCAGCATGACATCATATACATATAAATCTACACTCTTTCTATAATTTTTAAGGAAATCAAACGAAATAAACGTTATTTACACTTATATACAACTATATACAAATAATACGTTACTCAACATTCAATAAACGGGGAATAATAAGGAAAACTACCTAAATTACGGAATAATAATTCACAAACAAAACAAACTAAAGCTCGCCACACACACACACACACACACACACACCATCCCTAAAGGTCGCAACACACGTAACACAAATTTATCTATAAAACTCAACTTGACAACAAAAAACAATATGTATATACGGAATCTATCTAAGTGCATAGAATTACAAACAAAATTACCCACTACGTATACAGGGTGTTCAAAATACCCTGACAATTTATTGCTGCCTATAAAAAAATTATTATTCATGCAGAAATTAGAGACGGAGGTGTTGGCAACTGTATTCCCCAAGAACCAATTATTATTTTAAATGTATCCTCTCTACAGAAACCCCCAGAGGATATCATCAATGACACAAATGCCATATATAATACCTACGATGATATGTTACAAATTCCTTTGTTTGATGATTTTAATATATATTTAAGGGACCATGATTATATATTTAATAATTTGGAACGTCTCACTGAATTTTCAAAGGAAATTGTAAAATACATTAGTGGTTTTGTGTCCTTTAAATTGAGTAAAACAATTAAATGTGAAGTGTGTGTTTCGTCGTTATTTGGGGAACGAGATCAATTTCTTCATTCTTTAATAGTTTTAAAAGATAGAGGAGGGTTATCCTACCCCAGTGACAATGTCATAGCTGTATGTATAAAAGCGGAGCAATTGTTCCGCATTCAAAAAAGATTGAATGACAAAGTATGTAAAACTACTATAACAAATAGTATTTTAAACAGTCATGTAAATAAAGCACTATTTCAAAATTTTAATGTGCATGGCAGTGATAGTATTTTGGATAATCACTCCATTTTGTTAATAAAAGCCATCGCTAATTCATATTTGGATGTAAGAATTCATTATATGGTTAAGAACATAGACAATGTACAAAAAATTAGAAGTGTATGTACCAAATTAATTTTGTTTAAAAGGCAATAAATTCAAATATTAAATAGTTATAGTTATATAAGTAATATAGAATCTAATATTCTCAACGACCGTAAGTCGTTTTGGAGATTTGTTAGTGATAAAAAGAAAACAAATGAATTGCCATTGAATATGACATGTAATGATTTAAATGAAATAGTTGATTATTCCACTGGTACATATGAATTGTCACATTCTCTTGTAGCTTGTGATGATAATGTGAACAAACTTGAAATGAATACATCACTTAATGTAAACTATAACGTCCACATTTTTTTACAAACTATTTTGAATGAAATTAAAAATTTAAGTAATCATTGTGGTAATAATGTAATGTAGTTTTTAAGAAATTGTGTTTGAAAGAATGCTGTAAATCTCAAATTCAAACATGGATGTATGTAACTAATACCCTCTATTGTGAGTTCATGGTGTGGTCTCCCTTTAAAATTAACATTGCTCGCATAAATCGAGATAAAATATTTTGGAATGAAAATTTGCCAGTAGTGCTAAAATTTAATTCTCATGTCACAATGCCAGAACTGTTAGGGCGTTATTTTACTAGACAGGAAGGAAAATTTGTTACTTCACCAACCTATTGCATATGTAAGGGAATAGATGACGGGCATCCTATGATAGAATGTAGCAATAGTAATTGCCAAATTAACTGGTTTTATTTTCATTGTGTTAATTTGGTTAATGTCATCCAATGAATGGTTTTGTAATGCTTGTTTAACCCAGATATGCCCACCGTACTACATTTAGTACACTTACAACTTGTTCAATCCTGTTTAAACCTGCAACCCAATACGTTCTATACTGCTTGAGGTTATTTAGTAAGCTGCAGTGCATGTGAGTGGATGTAAAAGTTATCGTTTGTTACTGCATAGTGATTATTATTAACGGCTGAAATTTGTTAAACTGTGACAATGGCAGATTATGAAATACGTTTTTCAAGGTAAGGTGTTTTTGCTAATTTTAAATTAATTAAAATTTTAGTTATATATCATATAATATATACAAAACATGTAAGATTCGCGTAATGAAAAAAAAAATTTCACAAAATTATTTTAGAGTAACTTTTATAACCTTTATATTTTAATGTACTATAGGTAGTACGGAGGGCACTTCATTATTGTTTTAGAGGATTTTTTCTGAATGAGGCATTCGTAATGTTGGAAGGCGATGAAGATGTAGTAGAGAATGTGGATTGCATAACACTCTTTCCGCCAGAAAATGCTTGTGGAAATGAAACCGACGAAGATTCTGGCGCGGAAGATTTTGTCAATCTAAATAATTTACCTGGGTCGCAACTTCGAGCACCGGTAGAAATTAATTTACGGAATATATCAGACAATGAATACAATTTGAGTGACTCTGGCTTCTCATCTGAAGATGAAATGCCTCTTTCAGTTTTGAAATGTCGATTACGAACTAAAGTAACTAAACCCAAAAAAATAAAAAGAATTTATAAATGGGAAGACAATGGCTTGCCACTTGACAACAATATTTTTGATGATACAGATATAGCACAAGCGAATCTCGAAAACCCTGCGGATTTATTTTTTAAATTTTTTGACGAAGAAATATTAGAGACAATTGTAACAGAGACGAATCGGTATGCACAACAAAGAAACCAGAATGTGTTGATAGAAAAGTCGGAATTGAAAGCGTTAATTGGCGTATTATTACTGAGTGGGTATATACAGATACCTAGGCGACGAATCTTTTGGGAATACGAGAGAGACTCTCATAATGTATTGGTATCCGACACAATATCGAGAAACAAATTCGAATTTATTCTGTCTCATCTTCATATAGCAGATAATAATACAATAGATGCGACTGACAAATATGCTAAAGTTAGGCCTTTATTTATACACCTAAATAAAAAATTCTTAGAATATAGCAAATGCGAGGAAATGCATTGCGTTGATGAAGCCATGGTTCCATACTTTGGTCGCCACGGTTGCAAACAATTTATTTATGGGAAGCCTATTCGATATGGCTATAAATTGTGGGTAGGGGCAACACGATTGGGCTATGTTAATTGGTTCGAGTCCTACCAAGGTGCAGCTACAAATATTAGCGTTTAGTATGCTAGTTATGGAGTTGGACCATCTGTAGTTCTGGAATACGCAGATGTTTTGAGAAAAAGGTGGCCAAATAAGCAGTATATGCATTTATTTTGTGATGACAGTACACAACTCTTGGCAGTTACATAGGCAAAAGGGGGAGAGAACTAGATCAATTAAAATTTAGAAGACGAATTGCGACTACGCTATTAGTGCAAAACAAAAAACAAAACTCTTCAAAAGGTCACATGTCACGTAATGAAGGCATCGATATTCGCTTTGATCGTTTAGATCATTTAGTAATACTTCAAGATAAGCAAACCCGTTGCGTGCATTGTCATGAGAGAACCACAACCAGGTGTACGAAGTGTAACATAGGCCTGCATGTAAAGTGTTTTTTGTCCTACCACACAAAATGTTAAATTCTTTAATAACAAAGAATAGTTGATTAGTTGCCATACATTTGCCCACCGTACTAGGTGTAGTACGGCTTCAATTTTGTATTATTTTTCAATAAAATTTATTTTTTCAGATAAATTGTGTTTATTTGTACTCTAAACAACTACGGTTTTAAAAAACTATAAATACCTCGCGTAAGCATATGGGCATATCTGGGTTAAATGGGAGAAACAAGATTTAGACAAAATTCATACAATTACCAATCTTGTAGATTATAAGTATATAAATTCTATCTTTGATATTAAACAATATAGTTGTATCTTTTACATAAAGTGTGCATTAGTATTTAATAAAGTATATTTTGTAGTGTATCTTCCTTTATTTCTTATAAATTAAAAAAACAATAGGAGGGCTAATGTTAATAAGACCACAACAAACTAATAATCTTATCCATTATACTTATATCATCACATATATTACTTAAAGATGAAATTGCTATTGGTGCTTGCATTATTCGATATTTTTGTTTTATGGCACCTTTCCACATGAATTCTTACACGTGCTATTTGCCTATTTTCTATATCTAGTGGGTGCAACTGATTTTTATTTTTAGTAAAAGCTGGTATTACTAAGTGTGCACGATGAATTTGTAACACATTTCTAATAAGGAAACCCCTATCTGCTAACACAATATGATTAGGTTGAATATAATTAAAAAAATCACTATTTTCTACTATTAGCTTGCCCAATATTCTACCTCCCGAAACATTGCTGACATAATTCATAGTTCCCTGGGGAGTTATACCAATCGAAAATTTTACAGTGATATGGTGTTTATAAGCGGACTACATCTGAGCATTGGTCAGCATAACTGTGATCAGTGGCGAAACTACAAAATTTTTCTGGGGGGGGGGGCAGGACCCACGGGCTCTTTTTGGGGAGGGGTGCGTATAAAAATTTTGTTGGGGCGTACACACCACTTTTTTATAGATGCATGCGCATGAAAACTACGTCAATCTTGTTTTCACTCTTAATTTTAAACAGTTTTGGTTTTCATCATCATGGTTTGTCATATACCTACTTTAAGTAAAAGACTTTATTGTTTTCACATTTTATTTAGGAAATATAACATATAAGTATGAATAAAAAAAAACTTCAAACTAATTTTAGTTTTCTATCTGTTTTTATAAAAACAGAGAGAACTTGTTCAGCCGACAATTTCTGCTTAACTAAAGCATTTTCGATACAGAGAAGTGATAAATTTGAAAATCTATCTTGTACCATTGTGGTTCTCAGCCATGTTTTTATCCGCCTCATAGCGGAGAAACTTCTTTCGCAACCAGCTGAACTGATTGGAAGGCCTACAGCAATTTGTAGTAATTTGTAAAGATTTGGAGTCAGATCCCCCTTCACTTGAACTTTTAGATTTTCCAACGTGACTTCAAGATTTTTATTTTTGAATAAATTTCGTATCACTAAAACTTTAGCTTGAAGTGTTGAGATTTCGATATTGAAGGCCCTCTGATAATTGGCGACGAACTCAAATGCTTGATCCAAATCTAGCTTCATAAAGGAATCAATCGATCTTGCAAGAGGAAGATTTTCAAATCATTTTTTCATATTGCCAATCACGTTATCCATGACTTGGTAGTAAATGTTGACTTTCCAGTATTCGGGAGCTGTAGTTCCTGCAGGTATGTCGATCAGAGATGATTTACCCAGGGTTGAGTCAGATAGATATTCATTAAGCCTTTGTGGTTGCTTCCTTTTTTTTGAAATCCTTAAAGGCTCCAAACAAATGTCTTGTTCTCCTGAGAATTTTTCTATTTCACTCCACAGGTCCTCAAATTTGTTCCTCTTTCCTTCAAAGCTACTTATAGTGCTATCTATGATATCACTAACCTGACCTAGTGTGGCATCTTTTCTCTGAAAATATTTACTCAGTACATTTGCGACCATTAACACTGAATGGAAGACGAACAAACAAACGATAAATTGTGGCTTTATCATTGATGCCTGTATTCCAAGTGCTTCTACAGAATTTTTGTTTCGCCCTGGTTCAATTTCCTCATCCAGAGCATTTTGAATTGCTTGGAAATTTTTCAAAAGGGATTTGCAATTTTCATATCGACAACTCCACCTGGTACTGCTAAGACTTCCCATTTCGCCCCCCGACTTTATACCTAGAGCATCACGGGCGTTTATGAGATGAGAGTGATGGCCGGGTTGAGAAAAGTGGACGTATATTGCCTCCAGAGTGTTGAAAAATGCAGCTGCAGTAGACACCTTAGCACAACTGTCGACAATTACCAAGTTCATCCTGTGTGCCAAGCAATGAAAGTAAATGGCTTGTGGATGATCCTCCCTTATTTTGGCTTGCAGTCCTTGGTGTTTCCCAGACATAACACTGGCTCCATCATAAGATTGGCCAATTAATATGGCGTTAATCAACAAACTGCATTTACTTAGATACTTTTTAATAAGTATTTTTAAACTCTCGGCATCTCTAGAAGAAGAACAATCTACGAAACCAAGAAAACGTTCCTCAACTTCCAACAAGCCTACGGTATATCTGATTGCCACGGACAATTGTTCTTGTTGTAGCACCTAGCTTCATCAACCATTATCGAAAAAAAACCACATTGCCTCACTTCTTCTACAATCTGTTCAACAACAAGTTGAGATGCGATGCTTATTATTTCATTTTGTATTTTGGAACTGCAATAACTGATATGTCTGTCTAGATGCATCGAAAAATTCGTGTCATGTTTTGCCATAAGTTCACCCAACTCCAGAAAATTTCCTCGGTTAGTAGATGTTGCGCTTCTCGGTGTCCTCGGAGTGGCAGCCCTTGACGTGTCAAGTATAAAATCATGTCGATTAATTTTATCATATAATCTCGGTTCTGTATTATCATTTCTTCATGTTGTATGGTTGGCTCCTTATGAACATCTCCGGCCTTCAAGGAATGCTTGTAGCCTACAAACCTTTGCATACAGTCACTGTGAGCCAAAGAGGTGTCATGTTTTTTTCAGCGACTCACTTAGTTTCCTCCAATTACTGAACCATGGTAATCGAAAACTTTTCATTTTGATCTCGAATATTTGCAGAATGCCGAAAATGTCTGCAGACAAAGCAGAACGCTTTATCTAACTTCACACTATATTCAAGCCACTGATAAGTATCAAAGAATTGAGACGAAAACGATCTCCGTCTATCTCCAAATGAACTTTTTGGAAAAACAACCCTTGGGCCCCTTGGCTGCGAAGGACCACTATCAAGAGTTCCCAGATCTTGATCTTCTGGATCATTTCGTCCTCTTTGATTTGTTTCTGCAGATGTAAAAACATCGGATGTTTTGCTACCTTGCCCTTCTTCAGCGGCTTTATTTACATCTTCTCGTATGCCTCCACCAACATTTGCTATATTTGAAGTTGAAGATTGTGTTAAATCACAAGCTATCTCAATATTTGTTGTTGAGTCACATACTGGAGTAGACGTTTGCCTTGTCTCAGTCTCATCTTTGTCGGGTTGATTTGTGGCAGATTTGAAAAACGATCGTATGTCTTTGAATTTCTTCATATTCAAACCGCCCACAATCTGCAATCTGCAACGCAAATTCAAATAAAAACAAATTTATAAACACGAAGCTAACTGCTCGGACACTGATGGGAAAACAAGTAAAAGGCGTGAAATAAAGTACAAATCAAAATCCCTTTGCAGTTTTAACTTTAAACTATTAATATTATTATTAGCTGAAACTTGTGATGCAACCTTTCCTTTTTTTTCACGCATCAAAATTTTAACATCTTATAATACTCTAAAACAAACATACAAATAAGTAAAATTATCTTAGTCCTTAATTGTTTGTGGCAGTTGGCCTTGACAGTGGCTATTTGTTTGCTTTGATGTTTTATTTCATACAGCACTGTGCTATCAGCACATAGGTACCGATGACGCAAGCAACCCTTCTCGAATCTTCTAGAAGTTCGATGACTAATAATTTACGAAAGCTGCTGTCTGCGTCTGCCGAGGCATCGTAATTATGATTCATACATCTAGATTGTTCGGAATAATGAGTCACCATTTCCGGTATGTTACACTATTTTTAAGTTTCAAGTCTCGCTTCCTTTATAAAAAGTTATCTTTTAGAATGTTAATGTAAACTGTATGTAAACTAATCTAATCTACTAATCTTTGCGGCGTCTTTATGCTTGTTGGGTTTACTACATCACGAAAGAGGAACTATACATGCTATTGTTTATGCATCAACACTCAACGCATATCAGTATCATGAACCAAAACAATTCCAAGAGCAGCACAGTCACAGTCAGCAGTCTACCGCCGCCGCGCCGCTTAGCTAAACAAATATTATTTCACCGATAAAACTTATGCTCGAATGACGAATATTCTAATGTCCTTACATAATAAATAATAATTAATAATTGTACTTATCACTATGTCACTATTACTACTCGTTTGTTTATTGCAGTGGTTTAAGATTTAACGAATTAAGTTGTTAGATGGAATTTAAGATAAGAATGAAAAATGGGGAAGTGCTCCGTTTTTCTGGGGTGTGTCACGGCTTGCCTGGGGTGTGCCTGGTACACCTTGCACCCCCCCCCCCCTAGTTTCGCCACTGACTGTGATGTGCACTGGCAAAATACTTCAAAGCAATCAATTATTACAGAAGTTTTACCATGAACAACTTCTTTGAAGCAACTAGGCATATTGGTGCGTGTAATAGTAGGTTCAGGCCAAATTAGGAATGAAGCGAATGTACTATGCATAATGTTAATTACATTTTCAAAGCATCTTGCTGGTGCAACTGCAAAACGATATGCTAAATCCTTGAAATCTAAATTTAAACGTAACTTAATCATTGTCAATAAAAATTGCTTTGAACTTGTTTGTGTAATTCATCAATATTAGTACGCAATAAGTCACAAAATGTATATTTAATACGTAAAAGAATGCAAATATAGAAATTTAAGGTTAAGCATGTGACGTCATTAGAAAATGTTCTATAATTTTGTTGGTTACCGACAACTCGTAGCTGATTGGAGGAAGCACTCCTGTCCATAGGTTCTCGTTTAACAGTACGCTACTGACTCGAAGGAAATACGTCACAGTACGTAGCCATATTAGTAAACCATTAATGTTACTCATTTGCCCATATATATGTTCCTTCCTTTGGTTTTATATTCGAAGGTAGGTACTATAGTAGTCGATCTCGTTCGATGTGTTCGAATGTGCGTGAACAATGCGCAGACAAGCTAGAGCTAGAAACCAAACTACTACAAAAATTAAAATTAGTAGGTACTAAAATAGCAGTTGCTCTCACTCGATTTATTCGTTGACGTGTGCTGTCAATGTACGGCGCACGCCGAGAACTGAGCTGAGAAGCAACATCCAGAAATTATACTAAATGTAATATGGGGATGCTCGGCTACTATTTCATATTTTTAAAGTTTTTAATTTTTATTTTATTAGTAAGTCTTTCTCTCTCTCTCTCTCTCTCTCTCTCTCTCTCCCTCTCTCTCTCCCTCTCCCTCTCCCTCTCCCTCTCCCTCTCTCTCCTCTCTCTCCTCTCCCTCCCTCTCCCTCTCCCTCTCCCTCCTCCTCTCCTCTCCCTCTCCCTCTTCCCTCTCCCTCCCTCTCCCTCTCCTCTCCCTCTTCCCTCTCCCTCTCTCCCTCTCCTCTCTCCTTCTCCTCTCCCTCTCCTCTCCTCTCCCTCTCCTCTCCTCTCCCTCTCCTTCCTCTCCTCTCCCTCTCCCTTCCCTCTCCCTCCTCTCTCCCTCTCCTCTCCCTCCCTCCTCTCCCTCTCCCTCTCCTCTCCCTCTCCCTCTTCCTCTCCCTCTCCTCCCTCCCTCTCCCTTCTCCCTCTCCTCTCCCTCTCCCTCTCCCTCTCCTCTCCCTCTCTCTCCCTCTCCTCTCTCTCTCTCCTCTCCCTCTCTTCTCTCCCTCTCCTCTCTCCTCTCCTCTTCCCTCTCCTTCTCTTCTCCCTTCTCCTCTCTCTCTTCTCTCTCCCTCTCCCTCTCCCTCTTCTCTCCCTCTTCTCCTTCTCCTTCTCTTCTCTCTCTCCTCTCCTCTCTCCTCTCCTCTCTCCTCTTCTCTTCTCTTCTCTTCTCTTCTCTCTCTCTCTTCTCTTCTCTCTCTCTCTCTTCTCTGTCTCTTCTCTTCTCTCTCTGTCTCTGTCTCTGCTCTCTCTCTCTGTCTCTCTCTCTCTCTCTGTCTCTGCTCTCTCTCTGTCTCTGTCTCTGTCTCTGTCTCTGTCTCTGTCTCTGTCTCGTCTGTCTCTGTCTCTGTCTCTGTCTCTGTCTCTGTCTCTGTCTCTGTCTCTGTCTCTGTCTCTGTCTCTGTCTCTGTCTCTGTCTCTGTCTCTGTCTCTGTCTCTGTCTCTGTCTCTGGTCTCTGTCTCTGTCTCTGTCTCTGTCTCTGTCTCTGTCTCTGTCTCTGTCTCTGTCTCTCTCTTCTCTGTCTCTGTCTCTGTTCTGTCTCTGTCTCTGTCTCTGTCTTCTGTCTCTGTCTCTGTCTCTGTCTCTGTCTCTGTCTCTGTCTCTTGTCCTGTCTCTGCTGTCTGTCTCTGTCTCTGTCTCGTGTCTCTGTCTCTAGATCTCTATCTGTCTCTAGTACATGTGTCTGCGTCAATATTTTGTCTCTGGTCCGCTGAATCCCTGTCCCTGTGCTCTATGTCTCTCTAGCTGTCTGTCTAATGGAATCCAATAATGTTAAAGGTATTCTCAAGTCATTAGACCAGAACTTTTGCATTAATTTTAACTTCATAACATTTTTACAACAAATTATCAATTGTCGCAGGCAGAAATGAATTTGCTCGATGACTAGTCACCTATATGTTGTATATACATGAGTATTTCTGAAATATTTGTTAAATGTAATTCTCCAAATCTATTTATGCATACCAATTCAGTTTATAATTCTCATAAACGTTCGATCAATAACCAATTGAACGATGATTTTGGAATTTACTGTTTCTTCATAAAGTCGCACTTAATTACAACTGGATAAGATTATCAACCTACATTGCACTAGACGTACTCGAAAACATGTTGTTATTTATTTGATGAGCAGTAAAATTGTTTAGATTTATTTTTAGTTTACATATATTTCCAAAAGGTATTTTTTACAGGTGATAATTTCCAGTAGGCTTAGTCGTAGTCTTAATGTAAATGAACGAATTAGCCAATAATTTAAAGAGTATATCTGGCAAGTACTCTTAATCTACGTTAGACTTTTGAATTACTAGATGTTTCCCAACTTTCATCAAAAGTCATTTTCCAAATAAACATACCGTGTGAAATGAGAATTACCAATCAATGTACAGGTAGAATAAATGATGACCACTAGTCCTCTCATATTTGTAAGGTATATACATACATTCTAAATAAGAACTTAGTTAAATTAAAATTCTACGCGACATTTATGCAAGCAAGTAAAAGTGAAGTTTCATAAATTACATCCAAAACATTACTCGGCGATGAATTGTCTGGCAATTATATGGCTCGTCGATTAAACGGTCGCACTATACCAGCTGCGATAAGATTAAAACTTTAAACAGCTCTCAATACGTTTGAAATGTTTCCCGAGCTATAAAGACTAGTGATTCATTCGGTATACTATCGACTATATACACTCCGCGTGTTCAGCAATAATGGTTAATTGTTAAGAATGACATCCACCAGGAGCGGCTCAGTCCGTTTTAAAATCTAAAACCATTTTTTAGTTAACCTCATTATTTTTCGTGCTATCCGTGTGCCTCATTAATTTGTTGAAAATCTATTAAACTATTTGATAATGTTCAGATACATACTTTACATAGTCTCATTCACATTACTATAGGATTTATAATGCCCATACTAGAGTTTAGGAAATGTTGAATAATCGTTGAAAGTTTAAGAGTCCATGTATTCCAACGCACATCTATATATGTATTAATATATGAGACTTACAATTACAAACAGATATATCATGTAACTAAATGAGGCATGATTTCACTCATTTTTGTTTAGTCTCAAAGCTTGCCTCATATAGTCGATGACATTGGGAATTAAACTTAGTAACTATATACGCAATTTTTACAGCGATTCATTTTAATCTGTCGACGGACTTCATAAGTGAGGGTCTATATACTGAATCCTCACAAAAACTCAGTCTTCACTTTAATATATTATAGTATTAATGAAAATGATATGATATGATATATATACATATTGTCTGTTCTGAATTTAATGTATATATATATAGTATATACATATATATACTATATGTATATATATACAGTAAGATCCGCGTGTTAAAATTAATTTTGAAACAAAATGGTTACAGTTGTTTTCAGAAACTAGAAGATCTACCAACCTCGACATTATACCATTTTTCTTGTTACCTCATTTTTTATTGTATGATTATACTCTGTTAATTTGTTAATGAAAATCGTTAGTTAAACGGTTAACTGACTTTATGATAATTTTAACGACTTAAGTAGCTGTTACGCGTTACTGTCTCATTTACTTCCCCAAGCTTTTACATTTTGCTTCAATCGCCCATATCCTTAGGTAGTTAGGAACCTTCAAATTGTTGCTTAAAATTGTTCGAAAGAAATAACGTATACAGATATATCTTATAGTATCCCCTCGGACACCCTATATATATATATATATATATATATATATATATATATATATATATATATATATATATATATATTAGACGGCCCATATTTTTCTAGGTCTTGTATTTTTGTTTCAAGTCTCACATCCTAAACATATCTTAATACTTCTATCTAAAACGTAGATGGATGATACCTTATAAAAGATCTTTGTACACATAAATTCTATATTAAGTGATGACCTCATAGGAGATGAAATACCTTCTAACATCTCAAAAATTAACAAAATCAGTTTGAAAATAGCGTTTTGGTAAATGATACAACAATGATATGAATTGAATTCAATGAATCATTGTTCTTTACGATGAATTTAGTGTATAATATTGCATAGTAATACATAGATATACATATGTAATTAATATAGTAAGATATAGTTTATATATATTAATTTTGATATATAGTTCCATGAACATGAGTGTAGCCATGGTTGTTTCGCTAATTCTTACTCTGATGTGAAACGTTTACGGGAACGATGCTAGGCAACTGGAGTGAATTATCAAATAACTTTTTACAAGTTCTTCATGTGATTTACATGGTTACTAGTTATTACTAACATTGAATTATTCATTAATCCTACAATTGGAGCTTTGCATCGTTAACAACTTTAATTATTTATAACGATACTTCAAAGACAATGGTTTGTACCGGATGATTTGTATGATTATTCCCCATAGTTTGTGGATCTACATGTTCTGAGAAATTATGGCTAATGGTAGTATTGTGACCTTTCAATTAAATCGTTTTGAATGTTTACGATAACGAAATACAAGCAGTATACATATGATTTTAAATATTAACTTATTGCGTTTCCGCAATTTTGCACAATAATTTACCTGTGACAAAGTTATATAATTTTTATGAGAAACAGAAGATTCATGACTTCAAGGTGCGAGATTTACAACTTAGGGTCTGTATAAAATCACATGCTTTGGATCTTACAATTTTGCGTAAATTAGAAAATTACATATCTGTAAAATACATTTATTTGCACTCAGAAATACTGTTAGATGGAACTGATCTTCTATATAAGAAGTAATCTTTATACAATAAATTGACATTTTCCATCCACCGTGCACTTAGATTCATTGCCCCATGGAGCTCGAACTTTACCTTTATGCAACTTCTCCCAAAGAATATACAGCAGTAAAGTATGGAATAGCTCAATTTGTAATGCCATCAGATCGATGGCAGTTGAGTTTTCTAAATTATTGTCCTAAAAAAAGCATTTCAGTTATATTATATATTTTATTATATTAACTATATATTATATATTTTTAATGATATATTATATCTTTTAATGATTATAATACTAATATTACTATATATATATATATTTATATAATTTAAAGAATTTTCCTGAAACGAGTTATTTCCAACGCAAGGACTTGACTTATTCGTGTCAATTTTGACTACGATATGCTTGATAACGTTTAAACAAGGGAACGTCAGGGCCACTGGAGGGTGGCATCACCTTATCAAATACACTTTTCAATACAAGTTCATAAATGTGATGTCTACATGGTAAATACAATAAGTCTCTTTCTAACATTTGTTCCAATATATTGCAACAACCATTAATCCTACCAAAATTGGATGCTGTTGTATCGTAACATAATGGATTTAACCTTATCTGCCATATCCCAATCCAATAGCACTTCAAAAACTGCATGGGCTTGCTCTCGGATGAATTGGTATGAATGGGATTCCTATAATCTGTTCTACATCTCCATCTGTAATAATTATGGCTAATCTGTCTTCCGTGTCACTTTCATTTAAATCTCTTAACAGTTTATTCCCAATGAACTACAGGAGCAGTAAAGGTTATGTCTTTAAAATATAACTTATGCTTTTCTGCAATTTTTTGCCAAACTTTACCTGTGGCGTTGTAGTGTGGTTCGGCTTATGGACAAGATGAATTTCAAACTTCAGAACTCCGATTGTAACAACCTTTTTGTGGTTGTATTAAAATACATTGGTTTGGGATCGTTCGTTTATTTGGCGTAATATTAGAAAAGTTTTAATTATTAAATGTAGAATTGAGAAAGGCAATTTAATTTGCATTTCCTAGAACATATCTTGTGGGTGTAATATTTCATAAAGAGTTATAATTCCCTTTCTTAAAAATTGGATTCGGATAATTGTAAACGCGTGACAACTTTTAGGGGAATACTCACTTGAGTTATTCGGAAAGCCGCGATATTTTTTTACTGAATGCTGAATGTTACAGCAGAAAGCATTTTTTAATTTTTTTATTTTGTGCCATCAGATTTTGATGGTGTTATTTTCTAATTCATTATATTTAAAACTAAAGCATTCGTTTTTAGGCACTCATATTTACTTATACTTAACTTATATTTTACTCATTTTTTAATGCATCTTTTAATGCATTCTTTTAATATTTTAAGTCACTAATTTACTAATCTATTATTTTTCTAATTTAAATGGAAATTTTTACTTGAATTACATTTTACAACGCAAGTTCTACATACTTAAACTTCAAAGAAAATCAATAAATTAATGGACACAATATATTAAGGATAAATTAGCAAGACATTGAATAGTTATAAATATACCATTTGAAAGGTGTTGATCAGCTGCAAGAAATATAATATAATGAAGGTTTTATTATAATGAACGGTAATATGAGAAAATAACACATAAAGCACATTTTCAAAAATTCCCATGACTTCAGTTTCATTTGCCATGAGGGCCGACTTATCCTTAAAATATTTGCACCAAATTTCTCACACATGATTATACCGTGAGCGGCTAAATTATGGAATAAATTCAATAATTCTTAAATCGGCAACTTCAGAGAAAAATCCCGATACCCGGCGATTTTTATTTTTAGACGCACGGTTGTTCAGGTTATTAATTTATTTTTGAGGTTACCTATGTAAGCGTGATGACGTCATTGATGATTTTCCTTAATGGAAAGGGGAGGTGTTGCAATGGCACTTTTGAGAGATCTTTTAATTATCTAATCAGTCGTAGCAATAGTGTTGAGTATTTGCGTTACGTATACAGGGTGATTCAAGATTATTGTTGTTCTATAAAAATACAAGCGAACTAAAAAAGACAACTATTCCAAATTTGGTATGTAGACATAATAGGTCATGATCTATTTTTTAAAACTGTAACTCAATATAAATGTTCAAATTGCCACCCCCTACTTCTTGGCAGTAATTGAACCGATGACCACAAGCTTCTTGAACATTGTGAATCATTTGTGGACTAATCTTACGCATTTCTAATCTAATTCTATTTTTCAAATCTTCCAGATTCGTGGTTTCTCGACGTATACTTTAGATTTTAAATAGCCCCATAGAAAAAAATCAAGAGGTGTAAGGTCTAGAGATCTTGGGGACCACTCTATACATCCTCGTCTACCAATCCATCTACCAGGAAAAGTTATGTACTGTTGATTGTCCGATAGGTATATCAGGATATTTTGTATTAAACAAGTTACATACTTGTAGTTGCGTTCTGGTTTTATCTCCACATCCAATCATAATTAATTCTTCAATTCGTTGTGTTTCACTTAATGGTGCCATTATTATTAATCAATTATCAGTTATTCACATAGTACAAATACCTACAATGTAATACCATTAAGTACTGAAGTAAGCAGTAGTGTATTAAATTTGACTCGTGCCAACTGGATATCTAAAAAATCTATTCCTTTTGCTACTTTCTTTTTGTTTTCAGTTTTAAACTGAATTATTTCTGTATTCTTGATACTGAACTGCTCGACATATGAAGTGAATCAGCTTTTTTCCAAAGATTATTATGACAGAACTTTCAAACCAAATAAAATCAGAAAATAATTCCGAAACCAGTCGATTTTCATTTTTAAGTGTGCGGTTGGTCAGATTATTATTTCATTTTAGAGGTCATTTATGTAACGCTTTGAGAAGGGTATAGGGAAATAACAAAAGTTGCTTAGAATTTTATGCAGAATCCGAAAATGCAATAACATACAGGGTATTCAATTTGAATTTTCAAAGTTGCCTTGGGTTTCTGGTAGAAGTGGCAACGTTGCACTTTTGAAAATAGTTTTAAAAGATAGATCATGACCTATTATGTCTACATACCAAATTTGGAATAGTTGTCCTTTTTAGTTCGCTTGTATTTTTATAGAACAACAATAATCTTGAATCACCCTGTATACTTAACGCAAATACTCAAAACTATTGCTACGACAGATTAGATAATTAAAAGATCTCTCAAAAGTTCCATTGCAACACCTCCCCTTTCCATTAAAGAAAATCATCAATGACGTCATCACGCTTACATATAAACCTTTGTCAAATCGCCATTGTTACCGCGAGCGAAAAGACAATTAGTGGATTTTTAATATCTTGATAATACGTCGTAATTTGCTAATGTTTTCAAAATATTTTATTTGTATATTTTTATGTAAGAAATGTGAAATTGTGTGTAACTGATATTTGGCTAGGGTTGAAAAACACATGTTGGGGTTTGCGTAGCAGGTGTACCCTTAAAACTGTTTTACTGAAGGGGCGTAACGAATCATTGGAAATTCTTATGCGTCGATTCTTAATGTAAAAATGTCACTAGTTAGTAATTAATTACTAACGGTACAGACCGCGATCAAAAGATATCTTTATTTGTTACTTGGAAACTCGATAGCTAAATATAGGGTTTGTTACGGACGAATGCATATTTTTAAAATTAAAATGTCGTGCAATAATTAATATAAAACTGTTCCAACGTAAATTAATGTTTCTTGTTTTTATATTTTGAAAAATGGGGGTTGATTTTGGGAGTAAAGATCTGCGATTTATTTTATACAGTTTATAAAAAAGGATAAAATGAGAATTTTCAAAGCAGATAAGGACGCCCTAGCAGCTACAAGAGAAGGAAGGAAGGAAGGCAGAAAACTAGTAGAGCGCGAAAAAATTTAGAAGAAACTTTCAAAGCTGAGAAAGGGGACAATCCTTCCTATGAAGTAGGACTGTATTGACAAAAAATATCTCCAAATTGTAAATTATATAATAAGTAATAACTAATTTGTATGGCGTAATAAAGAACGTTTAAAATATTTTTTGTCTCTAAAAGAGAATGGAAAGTTTATATATATATATATATATATATATATATATATATATATATATATATATATATATATATATATGAGAGCACGGGAAAGTGAGTGTAGGTGGTTGATTTTATGCAGTCAAACCGCAAAAGCACTGCCGCGCTGGCATGAATTTTCCATGATCTCGACTTTCCCACTTTGCTGGCATTTTTTAACCTAATCGGAAAACTGTGGAAAAATATTTATCATGTACAGAATTGAGTCTAGAATTCGACTCGGCAATAAAAAAAATCGTTTTTTTTTATTTTTCTCGGTAGTGACCCCTTTGTTTTCACTCACACACACTCATCCACTCACTCACTCACGAACGTACTCTCTTCAATCCATTCCTCAAAATCACACTCACTGTAGTAGCACTGATACTGATGTTCATTGGCAGGACACTTCATAATATAGAAAAGTGTTAATATTTTATTTACAGGTGTTGTAATAGTAGAAGGAGGGCACTTGAGGACGTGACGTCATCAGTTGTGAGGTAGGTCACGCCCACGTGGCCGGGTCCCTTTCCCAGACCCATGGCTTCTTTTCGGGGTCGTTTTTCAATCCCTAATCGGAATTTTCAACCCCTGATGATATTTTCACCCACTTGAAGACACTTTTACCCCTAATTAGAGCCCTTTTAGCTGGGCTTCCGCTTCTTTTTGAGGACGATTTTCAACCCCTTGATTGAATTTTTAGCCCTTGACTGTATTTTTTCCCCTAATTATGTCCTCAACCCCTGCAGGGTAGGCAAATTCGCGCGCAAGGGGCCGGTGGGGTTGTCTCTAAGACTAATTAAAGCCCTTATGGCTTCATTAAGTCGGTGGTAAGACTAGGCCACACCCATTCCTTTTATCTGATTACCTGTACGCGTATTAAGGCGGGACAAAGACTAGGCGACACCCATCCTTTTACCTGATTGGTTGTACGTGTGGTCAGCCCTCTGACTTGTTATTGGTCCTATGCTCCATCACCTAGTCTCAATGCTCTGATTGGAGGATTAAGTCTGGGTTGGTTATCGCGGGAAATTTTATTCTGTATTTTAATAAGGGGCCATAATGATAGCTTATAAGACAGGTCTTCGGAACTTTTTGAGGGTCACGCACCTTGGCTCTTGGCTGGAAATATATTAGAGACCTTCGTACATTGTCGTGAACCCTTGGCGGTAAATTTGAATTTGTGTTCTAATAAGGGGGCCTTAATGCTAACTTGTAAGACAGACATAGGCTTTCGCAACGTACTCTCGGGCCATCGCACCCTTGGCCTGGCCCTTCGTGGAAAATTTGAAATTGTATTTAAGTTTCTGCAGGTTATGGCGGTGGATTTGAATTTGGGGGCCTAATGCTAACTTGTAAGACAAGTGCAGGGCTTCGCAATTTGTTCTCGGGGCTTCGCCCCACTCGTGGTGATCGGAACTTGTTCGGAGGCCTTCGCGTATTGTCGTGATTCTCTTGGCGGGAAATTTGAATGTGTATTCTAATAAGGGGGCTTAATGTTAACTTGCAAGACAAGTGTAAGACCCTCAGCCATTTTGTTATAATTAAATTGTATTATCATAACCCTTTTAATTATTAGTCATAATAAAGGCCCTCGGCATTTTGTTTTAGCTGTAAATTTGAATTTGTATTCTAATAAGGGGCCCTACGGATAACTTGTAAGACAAGTGTGGGCAACTTGCTCTCGAGGTTTCGCACCCCTTGTCGTGGCCCCCTTGGCTGTAAATTTGAGTTTGTATTCTCATAAGAGTCCCTAATGCTAACTTGTAAGACATGTATAGGGTTTCGCAACTTGCTCTTTGGCCTTCGCCCTCTTGCCGCGCCCCACGAGCTCAAATTTTGAATTTGTTAATAGCGCCATCTACTTGTGTGTAGACTAATGAATGTTTTCTGTAATATAGCTGGCGACACCTAGCGGTATATTTTAAAAGTATATACAGCTCCTTGTAATGGTTATGGTGGAAAATTTGAAATAAGGGGTCTAACACAAACTTTAAAGGTAAGACGTGTGCATCTGGGCCTCAACCCACCGATCAATCTCGATCAAATCAAACAACGGGACTTTGCCACTTGTCCTAGTCCCTTGGCTGTAAATTCGAATATGTATTCTAATAAGGGCCCTAATGCTAACTTGTAAGACTACATAAATAAAGTTTACCTCAAGTAAGCTTTGAACCTGCGACTATTCTAATAAGGGGGGGCCTAACGCTAACTTATAAGATAGTTATAGGTCCTCACAACTTGCTCTCGGGCGTTTGCCCCTTGTCATGCCTTGGAGTTCAAAATTTGAATTTGTTAGTGTAAAACTCATGAATGCCTTCTGTAATAGGGGCTGACGTTATTGAAAATTGAAAAATCATACAATGAGATTAATCACAATCAATCAAAGCAATTAACCAAATCAGTCAGATCAATCAACCTCAATCACATCAAACAAGAAGCTGAGCTAACAATTCTTCATGACGTTCAAGTAACGATTCTCCCACTGTATATACCTTGCTCCTATGAGCGCCCGCAACGTGAGGGCACCGGTGTAGGAAACAGTCGATCATCGGCAAATCAATCTCAATCAATTCAATCTTAATCAATCAAATCATAACTTGCAGCTTCTAAAAATCAGCTTGCAATTCAAAAATACTGGTTTGGCATAACTTACAGCCTGCTAAGACCAACCACATTTCAAAAATACATGAGATAGCCTTCGGCGTTACTGTCAATATAGAAGCATCAAATTAGTTTGTAACACTATTACAGGGTTTTACGTACAGTGCTAAAAATACGATTTATATTTAAATTAGTTTAAAATGTCTGTACAACAACAAATATGTAACCAAACCCGAAATCAAGTCACTATATTATTTTACATACAAGGAAGGTCTTGGCGGAAATACCTCTGTCAAAAGGGTCTCTAGATTTATAAACATGGCCGAACGAACTGTTTCGTTTTTGAAAATGGACAATTGCCGTGGGGCTAAATAAACAAGCTGATTTTCATTTTCAATTTCGATAATACAATGTTTGAATTGAAACTAAACCCGATTTCGTTTCGTTAGACAACTGTAAGAGCCTGTGTTTTATTTTACACAACACTTATCATTATCATTAGAGAGACATAATAATAATAATATCACTCAAAACTGGAAACAATTCTGATAAACAAGGCTCTAGAATTATAAACATGCTTGAACGCTCTATTTCGCCTTTGAAAACGGACAATGACCCCAGGGATAAATAAACAAGCTGGCTTTCATTTACAATTTTCATAATACGCAAACGTTAGACTTGAATCAAGTTGCGTCTTACAAAACCAACCCTCATTTCAAGATACCGGTCTGATTTAACTTACAGATTGCAAAATATCGACTAGAACTATCCCACAGTCTGTAAAAATCAACCTTCATTGCTAAAATACCTAGTAAAAAATCATACAAAGCAATGTCTCTAATGCCACACACACACACAAACACACACACACACACACACACACACACACACACACACACACACACACACACACACACACACACATCACACACACACTCACACACTCACACACACACACACACACACACACACACACTCACACACCACACACTCACACACACTCACACAACACATCACACACATACACACACACCACACACTCACACACACCACACACACACACACACACACACACACACACACACATCACACACACTACACACACACTCACACATCACACACACACACACACACACACACACACACTCACACACTCACACACATCACACTCACACACTACACACACTCACAACACACAC
>JARFJB010000708.1:2479905-2552405 GCA_036346205.1 Vesta saturnalis | reverse complement strand
ATAACCTACTAATTTTCAACGACATATAGTTGCTTGCTGTCACTGTATCGCTGTCATTATTAAATTACCTCAGTTTGGGTTTGTGGTGGTTTCGCTATGAATTCTGATTCAGAAAGTGATTTAGATGTTCCATATACTCCACCAGAGATAAGAAATCATGTAGAGCAAACATCTGCGGACTTATAATTCATGGAATGAAGGGCTAATAATGTTTTTGTTGTTTCTACAAGTTAATATTCAGTAGTACAAATAATTTTAGGTCGCTTTGATTTTTGGACCCTTGCCGCTGCCACAAATTGAAAGATTTGCAAGTAAATAACGTCAGAGATTCTGCAAACACTCTTCTCATTTACATATTCAACACAAACACAAAGGTATCACGCTCGTTTCATATTTCTGCAAGAAATTTATAAAAAATACACGAACCCTTCGCCCACAAAATATGGATCAAATTAATTCGAGAATCTTCATTAGCTATCAGAATGGAAAGTGTAGTAGTCATGTTGTCGGAATTAACAAATTTAGTAAATTTCCTATGGAAATAGCTCAGTATCTAAATCTGCCTTTTTCTCAAGAATATACCGGAAATAGCATACACAGAACTTCTGCTACGCTACTAGTGGATTCAGGAGATGACCTGCTACCAAAACGTCACGGAGGTAGGAAGTTTAGTAGGAGGCATATATTTATATTGTAGGTATTACATATACCAAGTAGCAATAAAAATCTAACACAGACCAAAATTTTACAAAATGCAACAACAAACGTGTTGGGGTCCAATTACGGCGCATCTCCATCTATATTGACATTTGTTAGCAAAACCGATATGGCGTCCTCTACTTCACATAAAAATTTTGCCTTTGAAACCCCTATAATATTAAATAGTTGTTCAAATATTGTAATTAAACAATATCTAAACCAAAAATAATTGAAATTTAATGGAAATCTTTAGTTTTGCTGCGAAACCCCTATATCAATATTTAAATCAAAAATAATTAAAATGTAACATAACGCTGTTCTCTCGCTTTAAAAATATGATACTTTCGTCACTCGTTGAACAATATACTATTTTCTGTTTTGTTCGACGGAGAAATAGACGTACACCCGTACGCAAAACAGTACATAGGCATTTTGGTTGAGTTAAGCTTATTTATTAACTTAAAACAAATTCTAATATTATTTAAAAAAAATTAAATAACACTACTAAACTTCATAATACTACATCTGTAAGACAAGCGAAGAAATACAGACAGTACTATGTGTCTCTCTCCAACACGGTGGCTTCAAAACGTCTCTCATTAACAAACGTAGAGCGCTCATTCCAGTTGTGTATCGCGTTCAATGGCGCGACATCAACCGTCGGGATGGGATGCACCGTATAAAACCAGTGTAGTTGAATGACTATTCAATAGTCATTATTATAGTTACTTCTGTTGGCAATACCTCATATTATATGCGTCACTGTTAAATATTGTGTTTTATATGCTGTGCCATAAATAATTTGATAAGGTGTTGCACCTAAGTTTAGTATAAAGTGTATCATTAAGAAATACGAATTTGTTTGAAATGTCTTATGAGATTGATCTGAAACTTGTTAAAGTCGAACCAGAACAGGAAGAAGGAATAAATTCACTTGTAACCCAACATCTTATAGTAAATAGTGATCTAATACATGGTAAAATTAATTACCGTTCAAGTAGTACAAAATTTAACACTATTTTTACAGATAATGTGAACATTAAGAAAGAAGACATCTCTTCTCTAGTAAAAGTTGTTAGCTCAAGTGAAGCATATCATATAAATGAAAACTGTGCTGAACACATCACAAACATACAGTGTAAAAGCAATTTTAATACTTCAACAATATTGCAAGAAAATTTAAAATATGACGTTTTAAAATACAGCGCCATTTTAAATGTTACCATTGCGATTTTATAACAAAGTGGAAAAGAAATTTAAAAAATCATGTTTTAAAACACATTTCAAGTTATGAATTCAAATGTGACCAATGTGATCATGTGACAAATCGCGAAAGTAATTTAAAAATTCATCTTAAAAAACACTCTTCAAGTAATGAATTCAAATGTGACCAATGTGATTATGGAACAAATCGCAAAGGTAATTTTAACGTTCATCTTAAAAAGCACTCCTCAAGTTATGAATTTAAATGCGACCAATGTGATTATGGAACAAGTCGCAAAGATAATTTTAAAACTCATCTTAAAAAGCACTCCTCAAGTTTCGAATTTAAATGCGACCAATGTGATTATGGAACAAATCACAAATATAATCTTAAAAATCATCTTAAAAAGCACTCCGCAAGTTTTGAATTTAAATGCGACCAATGTGATTATGGAACACATCACAAATATAATTTTAAAAATCATCTTAAAAAGCACTCCGCAAGTTTTGAATTTAAATGCGACCAATGTGATTATGGAACACATCACAAATATCTTTTACAAATTCATCTTAAAAAACACTCCTCAAGTTACGAATTTAAATGTGATCAATGTGATTATGAAACAAATCGCAGAGATAGTTTTAAAATTCATCTTAAAAAGCATTCCTCAAGTTATGACCTTAAATGTGACCATTGTGATTATGGAACATATAAGGAATGTCTTTTAAAAGCTCATCTTAAAAAACACTCTTCTAGTAATGAGTTTAAATGTGACCAATGTGATTATGGAGCAAATCACAAAGGTAGTTTTAAAATTCATCTTAAAAAGCACTCGTCAAGTTCTGAATTTAAATGTGATCAATGTGATTATGGAACAAATCACAAAGGTAATTTTAAAATTCATCTTAAAAAGCACTCAGCAAGTTATGAATTTCAATGCGACCAATGTCATTATGGAACATTTCGAAAAAGTAATTTCAAAATTCATCTTAAAAACCACTCTTCAATTTTCGAATTTAAATGCGACCAATGTGATTATGGAACAAATCACAAACAGAATTTAAAAAATCATCTTAAAAAGCACTCCGCAAGTTCTGAATTTAAATGCGACCAATGTGATTATGGAACAAATAAAAAAAGTTATTTTAAAATTCATCTTAAAAACCACTCTTCAATTTTCGAATTTAAATGTGACCAATGTAATTATGGAACAAATCAAAAAAGTAATTTTAAAATTCATCTTAAAAACCACTCTTCAATTTTCGAATTTATATGTGACCAATGTAATTATGGAACAAATCGCAAACAGAGTTTTAAATATCATGTTAAAAAGCACTCCACAAGTTCTGAATTTAAATGCGACCAATGTGATTATGTAACAAATCAAAAAGGTTATTTTAAAATTCATCTTAAAAACCACTCTTCAAGTTCTGGATTTAAATGCGACCAATGTGATTATGGAACAAATCGCAAACATGATTTTAAAAATCATCTTAAAAACCACTCCACAAGTTCTGAATTTAAATGCGACCAATGTGATTATGGAACAAATCAAAAAGGTTATTTTAAAATTCATCTTAAAAACCACTCTTCAAGTTCTGAATTTAAATGCGACCAATGTGATTATGGAACAAATCGCAAATATAATTTTAAAATTCATCTTAAAAACCACTCTTTAATTTTCGATTTTAAATGTGACCAATGTGATTATGGAACAAATCGCAAAAATAATTTTACATATCATGTTAAAAATCACTCCTCAAGTTTTAAATTTAAATGCGACCAATGTGATTATGGAACAAATCAAAAAAGTAATTTTAAAATTCATCTTAAAAACCACTCTTCAAGTAGGTCTTGAAATTCCAAAAATAACACAAAACAATCGCCAGTTTAAATTTTGCTTTGCGTCAAGATAATATTAGCTCCATTAAAGTTTTTCGTGTTTGATTAACGAACTGTTTATTTCAAAATGCCTTTAACAAATGAAACAACATTTGATATGCTTGTCGTATATTTTGAATGCATGAGGAATGCAACTGTTGCTGCTAGAGTTTACGTTGTGCGGTATCCAAAAAAAAAAAAATTTTATTGTTTGGTTCGACCACGACGCCTCTTCAACCGGACTAAGGTGCTAATTAACTCTTTCTAAGAATCAATTTAATGTTTTAATTGAAGAAGAAATAGTAATAGCAATAGGTTGAAGTAGTTTTTTATCTAATCTAATTCTGTTAGGTTAAAGTGGTTTTGTTTATCTAATCTAACGGGGATTTTATATCAGGTGACAGACATTATAATTTCATCCTGGTCGAACTGAAGGGTAGGCTTAACTTGACCTTTCTCCAAAAGGCATTAATGCAGGTACTCGTGGTCGAACTAACCGGACCCCAAGAAACATGTCTTGGAAAAACAGTTTTGTGACATTTAGAACATCAACCGAAAAACCAATATTTCTCAAAAAAGTAAATGTACTACGGTAAGTATTATAACATTTAAGGCAATAAATAGAAAATGAAAGTCCTAATATATTGATGAAAACCGTTATCTTTTTCAAAATCGACAATTTATGCACAAGAAGAGAATAAAATGCAATAGGTAAATAATAATCATTTCTTAGCGAAGACATTCTTTATAAACGTTAGTAGGCTATGAAAACAAAATTGAAAGCAATACGTGAAAACATTAAGAGATTTTAAAACATTTTAGTTTCATGTCAGTGTCATTTAGTTGTTATTTTTCAAAGCTTGTTCTAGATTTTCCAAATCGCATTGGTACCATTTCGTGTGATTCCTCGAGTTTTTCGTGTCGTTTGAATTTTTCTTGTTGTTCGTGTTGCGTTATATTTGAGTGTTACAAAATGATTTATACCAACGAAAACTTATTTGACATGATAGGTGTTTATTTTGAATGCATGAGAAATACTACAATTGCAGCAAGGGTATATCCGGAGAAATATCCTGATAGTCGCCGCCCTTAGTAAAAAACTTTTTCTTCGAGTTATCCATCGTTTGCGAACAACTGGAAACGTTCATGTTCCCGCATACCGCAGGGGACGCACCGAAGAGAAAATTATTAATGTTTTAGCTTATGTCCAGTGTAATGCTCACCTAAGTACTAGAACTATTGCGCAGGACCTGCGGTTCTCAAGGAGCTCAGGTAAGTGAGCTTTATAAACTTACAAAGATTTATTTAATGCTTTTCCTACAAAAACCAATAATATCCTGTTGAATCACCATCTTGTTTCAGGTTACATCCATATCACTTAGTCATGCGCCATTGACTGTGCCAAATTTTTACCGAAGACTAGACCATTGCCACTCGCTTTTGGGTATGAAGGTAGAAGATCGGCAAGTTCTTTCACGTATATTATGGACAGATGAGGCCACCTTTTGTAGCAATAGAGGTGTGAATCTCCATAATACGCACTGTTGGTCAAGAACGATTCCAACTAAATGGTGACAATTACCTAGAGTTTTTAAGACTGGAATAATTAATTTTGTTAGAGGAAGTGCCCCTTGAAATTCGACAACGAATGATGGTCCACTATGATAGCTGTCCAGCTCACTTCGCGGTGAATGTTCGGGAACTCTTCGATGCCAACTACCCTGGTAGATGGATAGGGCAATGCGTGAGAGATTGCAGCTCTGTATTGAACTGTACGGGTGACAATTTAAACATTTGAGGCGTCATTAATTCTTCAGTATTTGGGCTGTTCACACCATTTTTCTATAACATCGGTAGTTTTTAATTTGCTCTAAATTAAAGATACGCCTCCCCCCCAGGGGCAATTTATTTTATTCCTTTGTTTCAATAGCTTAATTAATAAATTTTAATAATTTATGACAGCTACACCCGTTTTCTAATTCTGTTACTTGTAAAATATATGTTTACATTTAGTTTTTTCATATCTGTGTAATGAAAGAAGATATCGATTTGCGGTTTTCACCAATCTCTATATTTATTCATGTTCTTTTCCGTGAGTTAAAAATAATTATACCCTTTGTAACGTGTAATTTGAGAAACTGAATTTTGTTAGTACGATTTTTGAGATTCTTAAATCTTATGCCTGTTGTTAGGCAACACACTCTACACTCCAACTTGAGAACAATAGCAGTATCTATTTTCAATTTTTCTTAGACAATGTGGCAACAGTGCGTCTATTTGCGTTCAATTTCTAATAAATTTAAATCGTGATAAGGCCGAATTTTGTTATTTGTTAAAAATAAACATGTAACTTCTTTTCTAGTTTCTGGTGTAACGAACGCCGTGTTAAGAAAAACGATAATTTTTGCATTGTACGAAATTTGAGATGGTAAAGATTTTTCTGTAACGTCTAGGTATAAAATTAAGATTTCATAGAAATTACATACAGTGGATACTGGTTTTACATTCTTTTTGTTAAAGTACACACTAAAATTTTAGAATCTAGTGATTTTAGTTTTAGTAAGTTGCGATAGTTTTAGATGTATACTACTAACATTGAACTCTATACATACTGGAAGGGATACTCAATGTTGAACCACCGAAGCTAATTTAGAAAGTATGCAACCCGTCGATGTGAGGGATTGCTATCTCTCTCTTACTCAATAGATTATATGGCCACAATAGGGGAATCTCATGATTTACTTTGTATTATGTTCCATATGGAATTAAGTGTGAATAGGTAATTGATTGCTGATGTGTATATGTATTAAAATATAACAGAAATAAACCACTTAATAAGTATAATAATTTAATAAACACATTTTAACTACTATTACAAAATACAAAAATACACAAACTGTTCTGTAAATTACTAAAAAAAATAAATTTTGAAAGTTGTGGTAGTTTCATGGTATACAGTTCGGAAAGTTGCGAGTACTTGTTAAAAAAACAAATTTTGTTTTTGTTGGATGAAGCATATATTGACGATTTATATTGAAATTGAACTTAACGTTTCGGAAATATTAATTGTCAATTTTTATTCCCTTCTTCAGAGGTATAGAATTATTCTTAAAAATTATTTTAAATCATTAAATATTTGAACATCGCAACAATTTAAGCAAAACAAAATTATAATATTTAAAAGGCAGTAAACCTAATAGAAAAAGCTATAACGTTCACATTATAATGGTGGGGTTCAGAGCAATAAACACGTAATTTGTTTTGTTAACAAGTACTCACAACTGTCCGAACTGTGTAACCATGAAACTACCACAACTTTCAAAATTATAAGAATTTTACAGTTAAAGAAAAATTTTAAAACACCAATTTTATCATATAAAAAAATAAATATGAAGGAAAACATAGTTATTTACAAATTATGAAATAATATTAATTTTGTAAGTTTTTGTCTAATGCCTGAAGCTTTTCCATGAATGTCGTCATTAATCAATTCGACACTTGAGGAATTCATTTACAATGTTTTTCACTAATACTAATTCATGAAGATCTGTTGACAATTCTTCACCACCTACTGGATGAGTAGGCAGGAATAAGTGCAATCTTTCACTGAACTTATGCTTGGCTGCATTTTGTAATAAATTTTTAAATTGTTTGTTTATTACAGACGTTTTTGTTAAATGCCTGAAATACATTTCAACAAACTGAATAATAGAAAATACAACATCAGCTGCAAAGATTAACCCCCCATTAGTATATAAATTTAGTAAATTTATTGAATCGATCTGAAGTTGAGGTATATGTATGATCCCCATAAACGTAGTTTTCTCGATAAAATAATATATTTACACAATCAATGCAACCTACTTTTTTTGCTACCTTTTTAGCTATAAATCCCAAAATGTAATACAAAATATTGTCTTTGTATTCATTTAATGGATTATCAATTATATTAAACAGCAAATACTCATTTTCATTTACATCAGTAGTAGTCGTAGTTGCATTTTGGGGCAAAAACTCAAAAGTGGTTAAATTATTTGTTATGTTGCAATCAATACAATTTGCGGCAGTACTGCATTTAACTGATTTGTTAACTAATAACTGGTGTAATGCCCACCTTAGCTGTAATACGTTTGGGTTATTATTCCACCACCCACCTCGACTTCGTAGACAGCTAAAGTATAGCTCTAAATGATCTTGGGAACATTTAACACAATAATGAACCCCAAAGCAAATGTTTTTCGACTGTGCATTAGCAATGGTACACCGCCAATTGTAAGTTTTTTTATGTAAGCGGTGGCACTGTTAAAAGTCTCTTTAACATATTCAATTGTCTCAGGTCAAATGGGAGATTTGTATCCTTTTCCAAATGGATTGCGAGCATTTAACTGATCAAAACTTTTATCTATGATACGTATAAATTCCACAGTTGCAGTGCACCCTTGAAAATCAGTGTAACCTTCATTTTCTAAATATGCCAATGCATTTGCCACAGAACTGCTCAATGTCTGTGCAGCTAACTTTACATTCATTATTTTATGTTTGTAAGAAATATGATTGGCACTTATAGAATTAGCCAATCGTAAATGCTGGTCATTTTGCAGGTTGTGCAGGTTTTTACATATTCCTAAACTTTCTGATGCTAAAGCTTGTTCTGCCATGCAATTACGTGCTAGCTTAACCATTATGCAATATACTTTTATAGTGAGAGAGCATGGATGTAAAAAATATGTTTGCAAAGAATTAATATTAAAATTGCACCCCAAATTTTTATATGTTTTGATATTTGTGGCTGTACCATCACAAGTAATGGAATGTACTATTTCCTATTTCAAATAAATTTCGCAAGCAGCAGATGATCAATTGTTTTTGAATATCTCCATCTGCCTTTTCTATTAGGAAGTAACCAACTGGATATTTATACTGATTTGTATATGAAACAATTTGAAAAAACAGTGCTTCAGATGCTGGACTTTCTTGGTCGATGTTCACAACTCCACCAAAATCTACATTTCCAACGAAAGTTCCTTTCACATTGGCATCGATAATTAATGCACATTTTGATAAAGAAGGCTGTCTAATGACTTCCATTTTCAAAAAGTCTAGTACCTCACTGAGGAAACCTGGATAGCAATTAATGCTTGATAACCATTTGCGAATGGTGCGTGGATTAGGTAAAGAGAAATGATGTCGGACAAAGCTGTACGTTTTGGGCGAATAAAAATATAAAGTGTGCACAAACTGCTTCATTAGATCTGAATAGCGCCTTCGGCTCGGAGCAGCATTTTTATTTTTGAATTCGTGTACTAACAGTTCAAGCGGAAATCCTGAAAATGAATCAATTTAGACAGGGGGAAAATAAAATAATTTTTAATAACTACCTTCAAAGTAGATTTCCAATATAGTATTCAAATTATCATTTGTGCATTCATTTCTCTTCAACTCCTGCATCAAAACTTTCATGGAATTAATTTTGATATTCTTTCTGCTGCAAACTTTTGATTTTACGACGCAAAAGAAAAGCTTCCATATCACCAGAACTGTCCGTTTGAGTCCCTACCTGTCGAAGCTGTGCAGAATCTTCGACCACCATGTTTTCTACTTCCGAAAACAATAATATAATATTGATATTATTAGTAATACAACAGCCTATTAGACTCTTTACCTGATACAGTATATCAGGTTTATATTTTAAAAGTCTCCTAGTTGTGCTCATTTTTTGCAAATGTTTAGGAAAATTAAAAGCATCAGCCTTTAGTAAGCGGGTAAAAGCTCCTGGTCTTATCTGATGGTCATTTAATCCTTAAAATGCTGACTACAAAGTCTACTGGTACGACTTGGTTCCCAATTCTCTCTTCTAATTGCTGTTATCCATAATTTTAAAATTTCAGTTCGTTTAAATGGAAACCTATAATAAAAGAAACCGAGTCAATAGGTTTGTTCGTTTGTCTTGCTTTTATTGCTTTCTTGCGCAAGAGCATAAAAGTATTGTTCGTTTGTGAGGAAACAGAAAAGAGCAACAGATATAAAGTGTTCGTTTGACTACAGCGTCTTGCTTGAAATCACTTAAAATCAACTAAAGTTTACTCCACCTCAAGAGTAGGAGTAAAAAAAAGCAAGTTTTGAGAGCTCGTTTTGGGCAGTTTTTTTAGGTTTAACATAACTTCGAAAGCAAAAATGAATATTGTAGACGGTAATTGTGTGGATGTTATAGATGGTTTTTACATATTAGAAACACAAGGTAACAAAAAATATTAAGGTATTGGTATACAGTAAATAATTATTTTTTTAAGATGGTGTAATCTATCAAATACCTGTTGGTGGCACTATACCAATGGAAGATGGGCAGCTTATTGCTATTGACGAAAATAAATATTTACGAATTAATTTTGATGAAGATATTAATGAAACTGTCGAATCGGAACATGTTGAGAATGAGCATGCAGATAGTGAAAATAAGTGTCATGCAGAATGGGGCGATAATGCCACTAAGTTATTAATAGATTTGTATTGAATGAAAAAAGAATTGGTAGAAAACAGAAAAATTAAGACCATGAAAAGAATGTGGGAAAGTCTTCAGGAAGAGCTTAATGGATGTGGGTATCGATACACTGCAAAACAATGTGAAAGCAAATGGAAAAGTCTTGAAAGGGCCTATAAGAATAAGTTGGAAAATAATAAAAACAGGATGGGAGAAGAGAAGTTGTCCTTACGAAGGTGAGTGCCAATGGAATTTGATATGTGTTTAAGTGTGTTTTGTTACAGAGAATTGGGTGAAATTTTAATAAAAAGGCAAGCGTCTTTCCTCCATGTTTGATGGACAATGGTCCACCCCTATGTAAACCACAACAACTTCAGGAAAGTGGCATAGTAGCAGTACAAGATTTAGCAAGTACATGGTAAGCAAATCCAACATGTGGGTGATGGAATAACTGATTTTTGTTTTTACTTGAGCTTTAGCAGATTTAATACACCTGAGTCAGATTCTGAATCAACTGTTACACCACCGGTTACAATCCCTTCTAAAAGACCACAATGCCGTAACAATTTAAATAACGAAATTAAAGAACTACGACAAGCTCTCGAAAAAACAACCAACATGAAAAAGAAAGCTGAAGAAAGAAAAGCCGAGCAAAGAGATGCATTAATAGTACAAATGAGGTGAAGAAATGATTTATTAGAAAAACTACTAGAAAGAAGCACCACTTAATGATGACTTTATAAAAATGATTTTGAATATTTAAATATACATTTTAATGTTATTATAACAAGTATTATTTATTACACATCTTAAGTTTCTAAATCAACTGTTAGCATCTTTGTTTTTGCAAGAACAACTGATGACATATTTTATTTCTCGTTTGTGTTGCACTGCTTTCAACACATCTCGGCCTTACATCATGATCTTCTGGTTGAATGTCTATTGTGTTCTCTTCTTCTTGAAATAATAGAGCGTCATCCTTGTTGGAAATGTTATGCAGAACACAACATGCTCGAATGAAGTGGCATATTCGCTGATGCCCTATTAGTTTCAAATGATATAATTGTCTGAAACGTTGTTTTAAAAGACCAAAGGCATGTTCTATAGATACTCGGCATGAACTAAGTTTGTTATCAAAGTTTTTCTGAGCAGCGGTAAGATGACCATTATCCCTATAAGGTACCATGAGGTGCGGTAAGAATGGATAAGCACAATCACCCAAAATGAAATTCCCTTTAATATTACAGATCATTAATAAACAAACTAAAACCATTAATCTTACTAACCATCACAGAGCTCTTCCAATTTTGAAAATAAAGATGAATTCCTAAAGACTCTTGCATCGTGTACCGATCCAGGATGCCCTATGAATATGTCAATAAAATTTAAATTTTCATTACATAGTCCCTGAACATGAATAGAGTAGTACTCTTTTCTGTTATAATAATCTATGGGTCGATCGGTTGCTTTTGGTTTATCAATTTTTATGTGGGTATAATGTAAAACAAATTATTAAATTAACAATTACACATGACATACCGATTATGTTGGGAAAGCAGTTTTTTCAAAGTAGAAACCAGCTGTTTTTTCTTGTTCTGCTTGAGATGGTAGTTTAATAATTTCAGAAGCCATTTCACTCAAAAAAACTGAAACTCTTGTTATAACATCAAACAAAGAACTCAATGACAAATTAAAGCAATCTGCTACATCCCGGTATGAGCTGGTCTGATGTCCAGCAAACCACAAAAACACGAGAATGTGTTTATCTGGATTTATATTAGCTCTAGAATTTACTAAAAATAATGATTTCTAATTCAAAGTTGCTCAATAATGTACCCTACACTTACAATTTCGAATAAGATTAATATAACATTCACTGACTGTAAATCGTTGAGTTAATTCAACAACTATTTCCTCATACGAAAGTGACTTATGAATTCTTTATCAGAATAATGTTCTATAACCTGTAAGGTAGTAATTGTACAAAAGTATAGGTAGGTAAATCTGGTTTATTAACTACCTCTTCATAGAAGTTTTGAACACAAGTTCGTTTATTTTTTGTTAAACCTGCTAATTTCATTGCTACATCTTCATCTTCGTCACTGCTTGAAGAGGAACTGCTAAATGCATGCAATACTTCACTTTCATCACACAGTAATAATTCCTCCTGTAATATTTTATCAAGCACAGCTTCTTGCATTTTAATTTGGGGAGTCTAGTCGGATGTTTTACGTGTTTTTATTTTAGCTTAAGTGGGGTTAACTTTCAAACAACATAAACGTCGTTCGTTTGCGTCGAACAAATAACGTGATTTTGTTTACTCGAGAGTAATTTCGAGACTTCATGAGCTTACTCCCATAGATTTAAAAGTAAACTAGATCAAGACAAACGAACAAACCTAATGCAAATTTCAACACCTGGCTGAAGTTACATTCGCATTCGTTTTTTTTTTACATTCGCTTTTTTACGGGATACCAACCTTACTAGTGAAAAAAACTATTAACTTATGAACAGCTGTGATGGTATTCAAAATGTTGTATTACAAGTATTAATTACCATAAGAAGATATTTTCAGTGTAAACTAATTGCTAAAGATGGACTGGGCATTAAAATTAACGGATTTGCTGCTGCCTTTTGATAACTACGTAGGTAAATTAATTGTATTTCTACATAACCTAAAATTGTTTTTGTAGGACTAACGACCTTTACACATTCCCATAGGAATTGAAACTTAAAATGCAAAATGATGGTCGATTAAAATTATGTAGCTTGTAAATATATCTATCCAAATAATACTACAATTAAAAGGTGCAATATTATCAAGAAAATGTAGTTACGATGAAGGTCGAGTGTTCGACACATATTTTCGGAAAAAATGCAATATTTGTTAATTGTTTGTAAAGGTGTGTGATACATTAGTTACATTATTGTTGTTATTACTCTGAGTACCTGTTTATTATATAATTACAATCAAACGATATTTTTATTGTAGATACAAAAGGCGACTCCTATGCATATATACGTGTATATAATAAGTAAAAAAGCTAACCTTCAAATTCGTTTTTTGAAAAAAAAAGAAAACACGGCAGCGAAGCTTATAGATATTCATTACCTTACGTCCCTCTAGTATCACGTGCACTTTGCCGTTTTTCCAAAAGTGTCCGAAATTTTGATAAATTTGCATTTACTTTTACTCTATGCATACGTATACACCTATGCAAAATAGTCAATTTTCAAATTCATTTTTTGTCAAAAAAAGGAAACACGGCAGAGTATACCCATGCAAACAAGCGTATTTTCAAATATATTGTTAGTGCATACGTTGTGTTTAATTGTAATAATTTTGTTTAATTAAAGCGTTTAATTAATACCGTACATAGCTTTCCACATCACCTTAGCACGATTCTGTTTTTTAGAAAACATTTATCGTACAGGAGGTACCATGCAGTTTGCAAGTATGCTGGTTGCAGAAAATTCAAATTCGATTGTAATATAACAGATGGTCTCGTAAAGGTTAGTGTCTTCAGTAATATGGCAATTTTCAACCATTCTGGCAAACCAAAATTTTACCATTTAAAAGGAAAGGAAAGGAACGAGGCAAAAAAAATTGTTGATTCTTCAAAACCCACGCTCTCTGCACCTAGATTATATTCGAGATTTGCAGGAGGTCCCCGAGTCCCTAGGAAACTATCAGTCTGTTAGAAATTTAGAAGTGTTACAAAAAGCAAAATCGGAATGTATGGCTGACGGCGATTTTTCTCCGAACGATTTCATCGATTTAGTAATGAGGTTTGAGGAGGGTCGAAAAGGAGATTCTAAGTGTCAATACATTCAAAACATTAGCCTCCCTTTGCATATTTCTTTGTATTCTGCGATACAACTAGAGATTCTCCAAAAATTATGTCCCACTACGTTGTTTTTCGACTCGACGGGATCCCTGGTAAGAGACCTCAATTGTAACACACAAGGGAAGCGTATATTTTACTATGCAGGGGTAATACAGGTAAATAATACGATCCTCCCCATTTTAGACTCAATTTCCACTCTTTTAATTAAATTTCAATATTTTGTGGAAAAGAATTTTCATCGGTGGCCCTGTTTTAATCGTGTCGTTGTTGATTGGAGTTGGGCATCCATAAATAGTTTCATGCACGTATGGAATAAAATGAGTATTGCAAACTATTTAAATATTACGTATAAATGTATGAATAATTCATCTGTTGCGCTCATTTTATGCACATTATGGCTAGGCGGATAAAATCCATGAATATAGATAGAAAGGTAGCAGGTGTATTGTTAGATGGTATGGGTTGCTTGGTTATGTGTCGAAATATGAGTGAACTTGACGAATGCTTCAGAAAATTCATCATCGTTTTGCTGAGCCCTTTCGAAACGACCACTTTATTGAATTCGCTTACATATTTGGCAACAGGTGACTACAAAGAATGCATGACCGAGATTGATAATGAAGTTGATAATGACGACAACTTTGAACATCCTGCCCAAAAGGTTCGTGATACTTCGGTTTATAAACATTGCTTGAACATTTATAAAACAACTGAAAACGACGTTACTTCTCAGAGTACAAATTCATTTAAGGCAAATCCCTTTCATTCGCCTAAATTTGCAAATATTCTCTTAGAAAAATATATGCCCTATGTTGTATTTTGGTCAGGCCTCCTTTTAAATGACCATGAAAAACGTCTATCGAATGCCGTGGTCGAAAGTTGGTTTAAACAGGTTAAGCACGGTGTTGTTAGCAACAAGATGAAGGACAAGATTGGAAGGTTTGTTGAGAAGTCGGAAAACAGGGTTAAGGCGGTTTGTATTGAAACCAAATACATTCCAAATTTCAAAACTAAAAAATCCGCGGGGCCTAGGGTTAGATTTTCAGAATCCGGTAATCCTCTGGTTGAAGAAATCTGGAAAAAGAGACCTACACTGGAATCAAAAACCCATTTTGAGGCAAGACATTTTAAAAAATTAAGGCTGCAAAAGCACTTTTCTTCTGCATCGGAAACCTTCACATTATTTTCGAAAAAATGCTTCATGCCAGTTTGTAGTTGGTGTTTACAAAAATGTTTATGGTCTTCCAGAAATAAAATTGTATGGGGATGAATACTCGTCTTTGTTTGATAACCAATGGTTTCACGGTACTGTTATAGATGCTTCGGTTTTATCATTCAAGAACAAGGACAAAGCTATTTTATATATACCTACGGCATATTCATATTACATTTTACGTCATATGGATTACTCCGTTCCTGAGGAATTTGTAATTAATAACGTTTGTCTTCATGAAATAAAAAAAATTATTATGCCTTACAATGTTAATGGAAATCATTGGATCGTATTTGTCATCGATGCACAAAATTCCAAATTTGTAGTATACGATTCGGGGAAGTCAACAGGCTTTTCCTTGGGGTTGAAATATAAACATGTGGTGTCGAATTATTTAAAAGACTGGACGAATTTTATATATTGAACCATATACGGTTGAAGTTGTATGTTACCCGTATCAAAAAGATACATACAACTGTGGTGCTTATGCTACAGGCTTCATCCTTCGCGTATCAAACAGTTCGTATAGTGATACGGATCTTGATCCTACTTTATTTCGAAAACATCTACAGACATTTGTGTTAGAATCGTCAGAAAATATGATTAATTTAAATTGCGGTTTAGGAAGCGACGAAAATGGAAAACCATTACGTTGGGTTCAGTGTTCATCCAGTTTCCGATGGTTGCATGACAAGTGTTTGATAGATATTCCTCATGATGATTTTAATAGATTAGCAACGATTCATTTACATTCAAATGCTTTTTATGCCAAAACGAAGTTCATTAGAATACGAGTTATTGGTAGTCGAAAGGCTGCTTAAGCTCAAAATGTCTACCATTCTTTACTCCTCTAAGGTAGGTGATTTCCTTTTTTGGTCAAAATTAGGTTCATTAGAAAACGAGTTATTGGTAGCCGAAAGACTGCTCTAATCTAATGAATTATAAGCCTCACCCCTCCGTCATAAACTTATTAATAAGAAGATACTGGTAATAATTGTAACAAACTTTCCTTTTACCGCTTCATTATCACTACAAATAATAATAGTTGTTCAAAATATGGGTATATGGCTACTGGCGAACTCCCCCAAATAAAAAATTGGAGTAACGCATCTAAACATGGTACCTCCTGTACGATAAATGTTTTCTAAAAAACAGAATCGTGCTAAGGTGATGTGGAAAGCTATGTACGGTAATAATTAAACGCTTTAATTAAACAAAATTATTATAATTAAACACAACGTATGCACTAACAATATATTTGAAAATACGCTTGTTTGCATGGGTATACTCTGCTGTTTCCTTTTTTTTCAAAAATGAATTTGAAAATTGACTATTTTGCATAGGTGTATACGTATGCATAGAGTAAAAGTAAATGCAAATTTATCAAAATTTCGGACACTTTTTGAAAAACGGCAAAGTGCAAGTGATACTAGAGGGACGTAAGTTAATAACTATCTATAAGCTTCGCTGCCGTGTCTCCTTTTTTTTTAAAAAATGAATTTCTGTTAATAAATAAAAAAATGTTTATATTACAATTTTATAAATGTAAGAGACGAAGTAATATTATTACGATTCAAAATATCCCCAAATTTGACCCAAATACCAAATAAATAAAAAAAACCAATGTTTATAGTACTTTAGCAAGTTGCTGGGTAACTATACGCAACCCAAAACCAATTAGTTCTAGAGAAAAAATTTAAATAATTAACTGGAAACGTTTCTTTTGCTTAATGAAAGACCTTTCATTGTGTGCACTGAAAGAAAACATACATTCTCGCTACCACAAGCGTTTTAGATAACACGAAAAATGAAACACAGAATAATGAATAACACTTGCTGCAGTTTACACAAATAGTATAATTATTCCCTGAAATTATTATATAGATAAGTAATTCTTATTGAAGTTTACAGAAAACACATTAATATTTAATTAATTAACCGCCCAATTAAAGCGGTGACAATAAAGGAAACAGGAGCGATTCAGTTGACCCACGTTATTTATTTCTGAGAAAACTAAGTCAAAAGCCAAATGTTTAGAAAGAAAGGTGCCAGAAATAAATAATTGAGTCACTAAATCTTCCTGCAACCAAATTTTGATTAAAAAAAAAGAAAGAAATCTTTTATGAGAAAGAAATATTCAACAGTAAAAGTAATAATTTCTGCACATGTAAATTGAATTTAATGATTTCCATTTAGCCAGATCCAGTTTTTTAAATTGTGACGCGCATACTTATATAATGAAACTCGTCTGTTGCGCAGCTAGCATTTACATTAAAATAAACGGTAGTTTTAATGAATAAGTAAGGCTATAAATATTATCACACGCAGTTAATGAAACGCCCTTAATTGCAGAGTATAGGCTTAAGCAGGTAGTACGATATTAAATCAACTTAACTAAAGGTTATTAATCATATTTGTAGATACAATTAAGGTGAGCATTTATACGGTTATTAACCCTAACTGAATTCTATACCTTAATTCATATGCAGTATAATGGAAGTAGTAAATACAATAATACAGATAAACTCTCTGACCTTATTTGATGAGGAGAGTTCTTACTCTAGCGATGGGATCGCAACTAAAATAGGTGCAGCACTCCCGATATGATATGTCCAATGGTTTGTTTTAGAGTAGTCAATCCAACTTCCCATTTGAGTTACCGTAAATGTTACAGATGAAGAAAAGTAGGTTCGTAAGAAGAATAATTTTTCTTCTAACTTCCCAATTCGATAGATAATCTAATCTAATCTAATCGCTAAAAAAAAGGAATGGTAGGTGAGCACGAAGATAAGAGAAGTTTACGAGCTTACCACTCAGTTGTAAGGCGTGCGATAAATGTAAAAACGAGTCTGCTAGGTTCGAATCTAAAGTTTTATATTTGTAGATTGTATGGGTTCCGTTCCCTAAGAAGGAAGATTTTAAATTAGTACTAAATGAGAAAAACTGTAATTCTTACCCCTTATTTGACACTACTAAATTTTGTTTAAAATCCGCAAAGTTTGCGATCAATAGGACTAGAAAATTTGGTAGGAATTCCTATTGGTTTGAAATCTTTTACCAGAATCAGAAACAATTTCGTATATTAGAAAGTGTAAAAGAAATCACAGAATTTTTGTAGAGTCCCAAATATGTCGGACAGGAAAGTGAAAAATTTTGTTATCAAAATCGAATTTGTGATCTATTAGATGTATATTCAATAAACGATTTTCCTATTGGTTATTTGATACATTAAACTTCGCCCTCTTACGAGAATTTCGTAAACTAACCTAGAGTATTGGTGTTTACAACCATTGCATAGTACAGAGTTTGGCTAGACGCCGACAGATGTCATACCTATTTACTTTTGTTAAAAATTATTAACATTAGTAGGAATTTTGTTAAATTACAGAATTGAAGACATGTAAATTACTGCAATGTTTTTCAACACTGAATGTACGAATTGTACGTTTAGTACATATCGAGAAGAAGTTTAAATAGATAATTTTATAGCAATTAACAGAATTATGAGCAAATGAATTTTTGTATGATACAATGTGTATCCAACAATACACATTTAAATTAAGTGCCCCAATATTTTTTTTCGGATTGTACCTTAAAAGCTACTATAGCGCAGGTATCCCCTCTCCAACTATCTTGTTTGCTGAATACCGCTATAGTTATTTACAATATCTTTGGTTTATTCAGACGGAACGTTATCCAATGCCTCAAGCAGATACTTTGTTTACCAGTCTAAGTAATTGTAATGTTTATCGTGTGTTAAATTTATCGGGGGCGTATGAACAGGTGAAATTATCTGAAAACTCCCTTCAGTACTTAACAATTAATACACATTAGAGAAATTAAAATTAGTATTAGAACAGTTACACAAATTTGAGTACAAATTAATATGCATAAGTGCCAATTTTTTAAGAAGGAAGTTATGTACTTAGGGCACTGTATTGGTCCAAATAGCTTAACTCCAGTAGAGGAAAAAGTAAAAGCCACCCGCTAACGTTAAACAGCTACAACAATATTTGAGATTATTAAATTATAATAAATTCATACCTAATTTGGCATCAGAACTTAAAGTGCTCTATGATTTATTGCATAAAGATAGAAAGTTTATTTGGAATAAGAAATGTAGGGAAGTTTTTGAGAAAAGTAAATTGTTATTAATTAATAATAAGAATTTAGTTTTGTATGATCCAGACAAACCACTAGTTGTCTGTGCAGATGCAGGGCCAACAGGGCTTGGGTGCGTTTTAGCACAAGTAGTAGATGGGATAGAAAACCAGTTAGTTTTTTCCGTGTACCGTGACTCTGACAGAACAGAAATATCCTCAATTGCACAAAGAAGCGTTAGTGTTGGTTTTTTCAGTAAATAAATTGCATAAGTATATTTACGGTTGAAAGTGTTTGTTATGTACAGATTCCCAAGTACTGAAAACAATATTTAACCCAAATAGAAGTATGGAGGCAATTGTAATTTCTCGATTGCAACGATTTGCGTGATTATAAATTTCAATATAGGCCCGCTGGGAAAATGACGCACGTGGATGCACTATCACGATTACACTTACCTGAAATGATGGAAGTGGTTAATATAATAATAATAATAGCCTGTTAGATTCCTTGGCGGGCCTCCTCCAAATTTTCCAGTGACTTCTGTCTTTCCCCTTTTGTGTCCAATTCATTCCTGCCAGTTGTTCTATTTCGTCTTCCCAGCGTCGCTTAGGTCTTCCTCTTTTTTGTTTCTAAGTGTAGGGGTCCAGAACGTGACCAGTTTGGACCATTTGTTGTCTGATCTGGAGAGGTGACCTGCCCATTTCCATTTTAATTTTTTGCACTGTGATATTATGTCTTTTGTTTTAAATTTAGAGTTAGAGTTAGAGCCTCCTCCAAAATTTTCCAGTGACTTCTGTCTTTCCCCTTTTGTGTCCAATTCATTACTGCCAGTTGTTCTATTTCGTCTTCCCAGCGTCCCTTAGGTTTTCCTCTTTTTTGTTTCTTAGTGTAGGGGTCCAGAACGTGACCAGTTTGGACCATTTGTTGTCTGATCTGGAGAGGTGACCTGCCCATTTCCATTTTAATTTTTTGCACTGTGATATTATGTCTTTTGTTTTAAATTTAGAGTTTATATCTGTTAATCTCACTTTGTCATGTAATTTTAGTTTAAGAATGTTTCTAATCATTTTATATTGTGTTGTTTGTAGGATTTTCAGTTCTTTTTTCGTTAGGGCCCAGGTTTGGGCCACATATGTTAGCGTTGGTATAATGCAAGTATTACAGATTTTTATCTTTATGTTTTTGTGTAGTTGCCTTTCAATATTTCTCTAAGTGACCAACATTCTCTCCAGCCCTTTTTATTCTTTTATTTATTTCTTTAAGTCCTTTGTCTTTAAATGAAATTTAATGTAATAGAGTTTAATAATAATTGTGTTCACATAAAAAAGGTAGAAGATGCCACAAATAAGGATAATGTATTAAATTTAGTGTTAAGATATACGCGTGATGGTTGGCATCAATTTAATCCAAAAGGTGAGGATAAAGTAAAACAGTACTTTCGGTTAAGAAGATTCTTCAGTATTCAAGGTAATTGTTTGCTGTATAGGAATAGGTTAGTAATACCAGAGCAGTTGCAGGTTAGAACGTTAAAACTATTACATGAAAATCATAAGGGGGTGGTTAGAATGAAATTATTGCAATTTTGGTGGAGAGACTCTTCTAAAGACATAGAAAATTTAAAAAGTTGTTCGGTGTGTTATCAGATTCAGAATGTAAAGAAAGAAGTAGTAACGACAAAGTGGCCAATAGCTAGACATCCTTTAGATAGGTTACATGTTGATTTTTTATATTTTCAAAACGTTACATTTTTCACAATAGTAGACGCATATAGTAAATTTATAGATGTTAGAATAGTTAGAAATACTAATGCAAGAACTATTATAGAACTGGTTGATCTGACTAATTTAGAAATTAGTAAAAAAGTAGGTAGTAATAGTAATCAATTTTATTTTAAACCGGGGGAGAGGGTCCTATATAGGAATCATTTTAAAGATAACTTGAAATGGCTAACCGCTTCTGTCATAAAACGAATCTCAAATGTAGTTTATCTAATTTATGTTACAGGCTATACAAGGACAGCACAAGTCAATCAATTAAGAGTGTTAGATAACAGATGAAAGGACAATGTTTATAATAAAATACCAATGAGTGTTTGCTCGACAATACAGGGACCGACAGACACGAGGGTAACGATTCGAAGATCCAATCGAATTAGACGAAGACCTGTTAGATTAGATCTTCAGTTTATATTGTATAGAATAAGTTACTTATAAGGTCGATTATATCTTTCTTGGGGGAAGATGTTATAGGATTGCCAAGAGAGGGCCCTGTGGTATCGCCGGAAAAAGAACCGCAACCAATAACGGTAGTAGTAGATGGGTCGGTGCAACGTAAAGCGTATTGTAATTGTATAAAGATGTAATCAAGTTAATAAATAATAGCGGAGTAGTGTATGTTTGATAATAACCCAACTATAACACTAAGTGCAAACTTTGATTTGGCCAAGTTACCTCATACAACCGAGGCATGTCAACAACATCTTCTTAGAGTTTATTTGCAAGTTCAAAAATGGTTAGAGAATACTTTACCCCCTGCAGATTGGGGCTGGAAGTTAGAGACGGTAAAAGAACATGGAGAAGAACGAAAAATATTGAAACCAGCGACTTCTATAGGAGCATTTGCACATTATGATGTGCTATTTTTGGTTTCTTGTTCATGTAAAATGGTTGTGGTAAATACTGTGGGTGCCGCAAGTCAGGGTGGTACTGTTCAGCCATGTGGGAGCACTGCAGTGGTCTATCATGCCATAATACGAGACTGCTGGATGAGGAAATGTCAATAGTACAGAAACAGTAGCTGTAGTTTGTATTGTATATAAAAATATTGATAATAATATTGTAAATATAGCCAATAAATAATATGTACTTTCAGTTACACTCAACATTGATAACAATGTTGAATAATTATTACAAGAAATCAGTGGTGGGTGGGGAGGTCTATGTTGCATGTGTAATTCACAGCTGCGGGTACTTATCAGTCTGGAACACGGTGGGTCCATAGGTGGTGGATAATGGAACACCCCTTATATGGGTTAGGGTTAACCCACCCCGAACCAAGACTGGTATAAAAACAATTTATTAACACCATCATTCCAGAGTGATAAAAATCTTTAAAGAATCAAACTTAAACTTTCCCGACAGCATTTATTTATAGTTATAAAACTATGAAATAAAATAAACTATTGGACCATGGCGTGGTGTGAAACTAAATATGCACCACTAAATCTCCTATGATAAAGTGTACGAAAAATCATTAATTAGGTTCTTGCTAATAGCTGTATACGTTCAACTTCAATGTGAGGACACGCTGCATAGTGGCATGTGACCATGGTTAGAGGCGGTCGGGCACGTTCTTATTAGGTGAGTTCCTGATATGTCCGTGCAGCCAATGTTAAATCTAATTATACCATCTTAAAGGTAAAGAGTTGACTATAACGTAATAGTAAAAGTTTTTGAAAATTTATCCAGGCATATTGGTTATTTAACAAAAACTATACTGTTTATTTTGAAAATTTTTACACATTTATTAAAATATCTACCAAACTAAAAGAGATACGAATACGTTATATTATCTTCTTTGATGCCTATATTAAAAGCAATAATTTGGCACAAATTTGGTATCGATGTGACAAAAAACAACCGAGTTGTAAGCTGTAGAGTAAACGCTTGCAAATACGATGTTTGAGGGGGGAACCTACCAGGGGAAGGGGAGGAGACTTTTGGGAAAATGCACCTCTCGTTAGGTACTAACAACTGACAAAGGTTCAGCTTGTCTAGAAGTTCGTTCGACATGTGGCCTTTTTTTCCTTTCATTGATTGGGCTACAATGTGAGTATGGAACAAGTCAAAAAGGTAATTTTAAAACCCACTCCTCAAGTTTTTAATTTAAATGCGATCAAATACACCTCTCATTAGGTAAAGTGCATTTCACGAATAATTAGACCTCTATAATATGGCTGCCATTCACTATGAACAACATCCAATTATAAAATAACTAAAATGCTATAAGTGTAACATTGTAATGAAAGGGATATTTCAGTTGGCTACTCTGAACCGCATTTTCCATCCTTTCCTACAACATTATAATAGCAGAAGACAAATATAATAACAAATACGACCTTCAAACGTCTTAAAATATTATTTGCCAACTCAGTAGCGTATCACGCGAAGAGGTAACTTAGGTTAGTAAAATTGAAAATTTCTCAATTAAATTAATTTTTGTAAGAAATAAACATCGTTAAAATAAAAGAACGTTCCAAACAAATAACATTATTGTTAAGAATTTCTGAACATTTACCATTACTAATTCGTAATTTATGTTGAAACTGCAAATTACTCCATTAGCATCATGTGAATTAGAAATCATTAATGACCACTTGCTTTGCTTATAAATGTGGAATCAATTTTCCATTTTGCCATTATACTGTAAACAATAATTTGCAACGGTTGTAGTGATTGTGTAGTTTTTACACTAAAATGGACGAAAGTTTTGTTTTAACTGAAGACGAGAACTTTATTGAAAATTTGCACAGATATATATATATATATATATATATATATATATATATATATATATATATATATATATGCGTAAAATAGTCTACAGAAGCACAAGTAATAATTGTAAATGCATATAACTTCTTTTCAAGTAAGAAACATCAAAATGTAGCTGTAGACTTTGGAAAAATAAATATAGCTGAATTAAGTACACTATTCAGATTTAGAATAGTAAATCCGTCAGTCAGTGCAACTTCGATAAGATTATACAATATTTTCTTAATTGTCATATGTTAACTTATTATTACAGCGTAGATCACTTTCCGGCTGCCATTTTTTATTTATCTATGGATTTAAATTAAACTTGGCAGGGTTGTTACTCTAACCAAACGTAATTTTTAGGAATTTTTGACAAGCATTTCCGACTTCCAGTTTCACCGGAAATGACCCTAACTTTTGATTTTTAAATGACACCCCCTGTATATTCTTAGTTTTTCGGATTCTGGAGGTCATTTTACGGCCGATTGCGTAATATTTAAATCGATTTTTTCCAAATGTAATTTTAAAATTTAATTTAATTTTCTCATCCAGAGTGCCATGTCCATCTTAAAATCATTCTACATACTTAACTCACTTCCAGAAAAATGCAAACTCACTTTTATCTTTGTTAACTTTTTTGACGTATAACACGTTTTGTCATTTTTACCCATTTTCGATTTAAAACATTTTTATTTTTATATTTACGTCTTACTCATTAATAAAATACACTTCCTATATCACAGCACATCAGAGTTGCCATGAAAATAATAGGTGGCTAGGTTGCCATGGAAACACTATGGTAAATTTAAAAGTTTGACAGGTAATAATAAAGGTTGTTGTTTATTAACATAAATCTAATATTTTACTAAAAATTAAATTAAAGTTTGTACTTAATTTAATTATAAAATTAACAAAAATGTTTACCAAGAGTGAGCAGGTTGACATACTTATTATGTATGGACAATGTGTCAAAAATGCAGCGGAAACCGAACGAGTTTATCGGCAAGAATATCCTGAGCGTCTTTATCATCCTACAAGACAATACATTATCTACCTTATAAGAAAAATGCGCCAAGAACCAGATAATTTGCAACAACATTTTATTATTAATGAACAAACGGAAGAAAACGTAATAGCATATGTCATTCAAAACCCCACAGCATCCACAAGGGAAATTGCCTTTGAATTAGACATTGGCGCAGAATCAGCAAGAAAGAAACATGGATACAAATCATTTAAGTACCAGCTTCATCAACATTTGTACGAGGGAAATTTTGTTAGAAGACTGGAATATTGCAACTGGTTCTTGGAACAACGATGCCGATAATAGCCTAGCCAAATCTATTTTGTATTCTGACGAGTCGAGATTTACCAATAATAGAATATTCAACCGGCAAAATACAAGATATTGGTCAACGATAAATGAACACCAAATGATGGAAGGTAATTTTCAAGAGATATTTGGAGTAAATGTATGGGCTGGAATAATTGGTACTCGTATTGTGGGACCGATTCTTTTCCAAGGGCATTTAAATGCAGAACGATATTTGGGTTTTTTACAACATGAAATTGAAATTTTTTTGGAGGAATTACCGTTGGAAATAAATAATCAACACCTTTATTATCAACAAGATGGTGCGCCGGCTCACAACGCTATTGTTGTGAGAAATTACTTAGAAGAACGATTTGGAGAACATGTTATCTCTACCCGTGGACCGATCCAGTGGCCTCCTCGTCCGCCTGACCTTACACCTCTTGACTTTTTTTGTGGGGCCATATTAACAACACTTAACATCTTAGAAAACCGTATACGAGCGGCATTTGCTAGCATTACCCCCGACATGCTTAGGAATGTCGTAGAAAACAACGTTTTTCGTGTTAGGAAATGTCAAGAGGTGGAAGGGCAGCACTTTGAAAATTTAATTGGTGGTTAAAAGGTCCAAACTTTATAATCTAATACCTATTGTTAATACCTATGTGAAGTTAGCCATAAATTTCATCCATACATTTTTTTTTCGTTTTTCCTAAAAATTTCGATAAGAACTTATAAAAAAATAATAATCCAAAACATATTAAGCGGAATATTGATATAAATCACACATTTTCCACTTATTTAAAATTAAACACTTATCGCGATCTCCTCGGTCAAGGCGCATGAGCAAATTCTTTATGGATGATATGTGGGGCAGCCTTTTTGAAATTTTTTTGTCAAATCCTGGAAGAGTACATAATAATACACAACATATCCAAAAATTGGGATGTAATTATTTTTTATAAGTCCAAAATGAATTTGAATTTGGTGTTTTTCGGAATCGAAATGTAGTATGTTATGTAATATTATGTACTCTTCGAGGCTTTGACAAAAAAAATTTAGAAAAAAGTTGTCCCACATATCATCCATAAACAATTTGTTCATGCGCGTTTACTGAATTTTGATCCCGAAATACACCAAATTCAAAGTCATTTTCTGGGCTTATATAAAATAATTACATCCCAATTTTTGGTTATGTTATGTATTATTATGTACTCTTCGAGGCTTTGACAAAAAAATTTAAAAAAAAAGCTGTCCCACATATCATCCATAAAGAATTTGTTCATGCGCCTTGACCGAGATCGCGATAAGCGTTTAATTTGAAATAAGTGGAAAATGTGTGATTTATATCAATATTCCTCTTTATATGTTTTGAATTACTAAATTTTTTATAGGTTTTTATCGAAATTTTTCGGAAAAACGAAAAAGAAATTTATGGCTAACTTCACATAGGTATTGTTAATGTTATACGTATTATTGTTAATGTTATTAATTTCTTTTAATTATTTTTAATACTGTTTAAAATTATTACACTCTGTTTTAAAATAAATTTTTTTCAATTGTTGACTGAAAAAATTGGGAAAATACGCAAAGCAATGCATTAAAATTGTGCTGCTTTAAAAACAACACTCAGACGCGCCCATAATGTGTCTGTCCTTTTCTTTCTTTTTTGCTACGGCAAAAATAAAGTTTAGAACGTTCTAGTAAAAAAGTTAACAAAGATAAAAGTGAGTTTGCATTTTTCTGGAAGTGAGTTAAGTATGTAGAATGGTTTTAAGATGGTCATGGCACTCTGGATGAGAAAATAAAATTCAATTTTAAAATTACATTTGGAAAATAATCGATTGAAATATTACGCAATCAGCCGTAAAATGACCTCCAGAATCCGAAAAACTAAAAATATACAGGGGGTGTCATTTAAAAATCAAAAGTTAAGGTCATTTCCGGTGAAACCAGAAGTCGGAAGTGCTTGTCAAACATTTCTAAAAATGACGTTTGGTTAGAGTAACAACCCTGCCAAGTTTCATTTAAATCGATAGATAAATAAAAAAATGGCAGCCGGAAAGTGATCTCGTGGGCATCCGGTATATATATATATATATATATATATATATATATATATATATATATATATATATATACACACATACAAGTACATACATACATAAATAAAAGAACGGAGTGTAGGTGGTTGATTTCATGCAGTCAAACTACAAGAGAATTGCCGCGCTGGCAAGAATTTTCCATGATCTCGACTTTCCCACTTTGCTGGCATTTGTTAACCACTTCTGCTAATCTGAAACTGTGGAAAAATATTTACTATCTATAGAATTGAGTCTAAAATTCGAATCGGCAATAAAAAAAAACGGTTTTTTTTTAATTTTTCTCGATAGTGACCCCTTTATTCACACTCAGACATACTCACTCACTCACGCATACACGCTTGTACTCTCTTCAATCCATTCCTCAACATCACACTCACTACTTATATTACTTGTATACATTTCTTTTGCTACAACACTTTCTTTAAATCTTCAGCTTTTTCGAAGAAATGTTTATTTGTCGAAACAAAGAGAATGAAATATTTGTATGTATATATATATATATATATATATATATATAATAATAATAATAATAATAATAATAACGTTTAATGTTCACACAGGTCAAGAACCCAAACAGAACAAATACAAATGAATAACAAATAATTCAGATATTAGAAAAAACAAGATAATTCTGCCACCTACTAAATCTATTCTACTGTAATCTATAATACTAACTTAATTGCGTTAAATATGCTTAACAAACAAATCGACTAAAAACATAAAGCTTACCAGACAACTGAATAAGTAAAGTTAACAATAGTATGATTACTTAATTGCGTCAACATTAGGCAAAATGTCTACTACACGAGCAGTTATAAGTATAGCTAATTTTGTACACAGACGTTAAAACATTAGTTCTGCATTTAGTACATAAAATGTCACTGTTTGCCTAGTTCAGTACGGGGAACAACAAACAATAACTGATTGTGCAATATTGTGCAATCTATATAATCATATAGAAGTTTGTACAAGAATGCCATTATAATACGTTTCCTTCTTGTAGTAAGTGAAGATAAGTGGTACCTTTGAAGTAACATATTTTGCGGGTAATCTCTCTCAGGGTAAAAACTTTCTGTACGAAAGTGCATATATTTCAGAAAACGTCGTTGTATACGTTCAATTACCGCCTCATACTTTTTGTAGAAACGGTCCCAGATCAGTGCACCATATTCTAGAATAGACCTTACTAAGGATAAGTAGAGTGATTTGATGGTAGAGATGTTCTTGAAATCTACACATGTGCGAATAATAAAACCTAATACTTTAAAAGATTGTTTAACACCTTCATTAATATGCAACGAAAAACTGAACGCTTTCTCAAACATAACTCCTAAATCTCTATGGGAGAGTACCTTTATTAATGGGTGTGTCAGAAATACAATAATTAAACGGAATAGTATTACGTTTTCTCGAAAATGACATAGATTTACATTTAGTAATGTTTAAGTCAAGTTTGTTCAGCTTACACCATGATTGCAAACTGTTAATGTCCTTTTGAAGTGTAACACAATCCTCCTCAGAACATATTTCATTGAAGATTTTTAGGTCATCCGCATATAATAATTTCTGAGAAGAGATGTGCGTAGGAAGATCATTGACAAATATCAACAATAGAAATGGCCCCAATGTTGAACCTTGAGGAACCCCAGATGTAGGAACGAATAATTTGGAATCGTGACCATTATACGATACGAAGTGTGATCGATCTGTGAGATAAGATTTAATCAGTTCTACTACGGAAAAGCTAAATCCATATTCAGATAATTTTTTTAGGATAATATAGTGATCAATTTGATCAAAAGCTTTTTGGAAGTCGGTGTAAATCACGTCAATTTGCCCTTTTTTATCTAAAATACTGCACGAATATTGTGAAAAACACGCCAGGTTAGTAATTGTTGACCTTTTCGGAACAAAGCCATGTTGAGACTCGGATAGCTTTGATTTAAATTGATAGAAAAGTTTATCATATAAGATATACTCAAACACTTTGGAAAAATTGCACACTATAGATATCGGTCTGTAATTTACTACGTGAGAAGGATTATCAGATTTTAAAATGGGACAAACCTTAGCAATCTTCCAGTCTCCCGGGTAGCTACAATATTTAATAGACAAATTGTACAAAAATGCTAATGGTTTTGCTAATATTTGTGCACAATCTTTAAAGTACGACGGAATTTGATCAATACCCGATGTAGGCTTGTTTTTTAGTCTTTTAATAGCTTTAATGACATCATGTTCAGATATGCTGTTAACATCAATAAATGACTGAAAATTGAGCGACAGGAAGGAGTCATCAGTGGGAATTGACTTTTTATAAACATTCGAAAAAAAAGAGGCAAATGTATCCACAATCTCTTGAGGAGTGTCATATGTATGGTTCTTATATTGTAATACACCCGGGATACGAGAAGATCCTTTTTTGGCACGTATATACGCCCAGAAACGTTTAGGATCGGTGTGGATATTAGTTTCCGTATCAGAAACATATACCTTATGTAACTGTGACATTGATTTTTTGTTAATAATCTTAAGCGTTTAAATTGCTCGTAGAAATGCGGAAGCTTAGTAGATTTATATTTTTTATGCATTTTAAGCTTAAGTTTTATATTCCGTCGGAGTTCGATAGTAAACCATGATGGAAATCGAGATTTTTTACTGCACTACTTGTATACTGGCACGCTCTGGTTAAACACTGACTCCAATATTGAATAAAACTTATTACAAACATAATTGACATCACAACAGGTGTATAAACAAGTCCAATCGATGTTAAGCAAATCATTGTATAATTTGATAAAGTTAGCTTTACTAAAGTTAAATATCTTTGATTTACAACCTGTTGCAAAATTAGGCGGTGTCACAACATTTGTGTTAATATCAAACTCAATTGCGGGATGGTGGCAATCTTCTTTTAATAGTATAAAGTCGCTTTTAGCGACAGCAAGTTCAAGATTACTGATTATTAAATCTAAGATCCTATTATTTATATTTATATATATATATATATATATATATATATATATATATATATATATATATATATATATGAGTGTAGGTGGTTGATTTCATGCAGTCAAACCGCAAGAGCACTACCGCGCTGGCATGAATTTTCCATGATGATCTCGACTTTCCCACTTTTTAAACCACTTCTCCTAATCGGAAAACTATGAAAAAATATTTACCATGTATAGAATTGAATCTAGAATTCGAATCGGCAATAAAAAAAATCGACTTTTTGTAATTTTTTCTCGGTAGTGACCCTTTGTTCACATTCACACACACTCACCCACTCACTCACACACACTCACTCGCTCACTCAGGTACACACGCATGCAATTTCTTCAATCCATTCCTCAACATCACACTTACTACTTAAATTACTTGTATACATTTCTTTTTCTACACCGCCTTCTTTTAAATCTTCAGCTTTTTCGAAGAAATATTTATTTGTTGAAGTATACATTACTATTCATTTAAATTTAAACCACCAAACAAACTATATTTCTAATGAAACTAAAATCACTATAGTTATTGTACTTGTGTATTTTATATGGTATTGAACAAAAACTGACTATAGCAAGTAAAATCTGTCAACAGAAGTTCAAAATGTTCAAGTACATACTGAATGTGACCGTCAATAACGAAGCAGCTTTTTTGACAGGATCTGTAGCACTGATAGTGATGTTCATCGGCGGCACTCTTCATAATGTAGAAGAGTGTTCATATTTTATTTACAGGTATTGTAATTGAGAAATTAAGGACCCTAGCGTACAGTTAAATATATGTACTCTGTGAGATATACTTTATTTTTGCAAAATATTTGTTCTAGGAGTAGAATAATAAAAAGCAAAAAATTTCTTGAGAAATATATACCAATGTTGAAGTAAATTAGAGATAATAGGTTAGGACAGTCAATTTGGAAGTGGACCAGTAAGAGACTGTATAACCTGTGAAAATGTATTTTTCCATGACCCTTTATGAAAAGACAGTTTTCGTCACCGCATACTACAGCGAAAACTTGATTTTCGTTCTTAGTGAGAAAAAATCCCATAACGTTAAGTTCTTCACTAGAGACGAAAGTAATCTACTAATTTTCACCAATATACAGCTGCTTGCTGTCATTGGATTGCTGACTTGGATGTTCGATATAATCCACCAGAGGTCAAAACTCAAGCAGAGCAAACATCTGTGGACTTATAATTCATTGAATGGAGGGCTGATAACCAAGTACATATATTTTCGGAAACTGTGCTGCCTGCATATTTTGTAAAATTGTCGAAAATTTTAAAGGCATCGACTCCATGGCCTATATATTCTATATTAAGGACAACAGCATTAATAAAAAATGATATTGATATCAGTAAATATCTCAAGTTACATTCTCTCCTGCAACGAAAATACTGCGGCTTTAAAAGTAAGAAGTCTAGAACTATTTCTGCTCAAGAAATAAATACGCTCATAACAAATGCAGCCGATTCAAAATATTTACTGACTAACGTAAGGTAATTATGTATTGTTTCTACAAATTAATATTTAGTGCTACAAATAATTTCAGGTTGGTTTGATTTTTGGATTGTCTGGCGCTTGCCAACTGCCACAAATTGAAAAATTTGACAGTAAATAATTTCAGAGATTCTGCAAATACTCCTAATTGAAATACCTAAGTCAAACACAAAGCTATCACGTTCGTTTCATATTTCTGGAAATTTTTATGAAATTTCTAAAAAATATATGAACCCTTAAAATACGGATCAAATTAATTCAAAAATCTTTATTAAGTATCTGAATAGAAAGTGTAGTAGTCATGTTGTCGGAATTAACAAATTTAGTAAATCTCCTATGAAAATAGCTCAGTATTTAAATCTGCATTTTTCTCAAGAATATACCGGAAATAGCTCTCGCAGAACTTCCGCTACGCTACTAGTTGATTCAGGAAATCAGGAAGTGACCTTCTACCAAAATGTCACGTAGGTAGGAGGTTTAGTAGGGGTGATATATGTATAATTTAGGTATTACATATATCAAGTAGTAAAAAAAATCTAACACAGACCAAAATTTTACAATCTGTACAAAATGCAGCAACGGATGTGCCGGAGGTCAAATTACGGCGCATTTCCATCTGAATTGGCATTTGTTGGCAGAACCGATATGGCGTCCTCTACTTCGCATAATTCGCACATTATCCTTTTATTTATTTAGGCACAAGATTAATAGGGAGGTACCAAATAAAAGTAATAAAATAAAGTTCCTAAAGTGGACGTAGGTAATCATAAACGATGTAAAGGTAAACTTAAGTAAAGTACTAAATTAAATATTAAATATTATGGCCTGTCACGTGTATCTAGAATCTAGAGCTATCTTCCTTGTCTATTACTAATAAGTAATCAGTAAAGTAAAGAGAGAGAGCAAGACCTACTAATAAAATAAAAATTAAAAACTTTAAAAATATGAAATAGTAGCAGAGCAACCCCATGTTACATTTAGTATAATTTCTGGATCTTGCTTCTCAGCTCAGTTCTCGGCGTGCGCCGTACATTGACAGCGCACGTCAACGAATAAATCGAGTGAGAGCAACTGCTATTTTAGTACCTACTAATTTTAATTTTTGTAGTAGTTTGGTTTCTAGCTCTAGCTTGTCGCGCATTGTTCACGCACATTCGAATACATCGAACGAGATCGACTACTATAGACTATAGTACCTAATAATTTTTGGACCATAATCGATTATCTTGAGATATTTTAATAATCGACTAATTGATTAGTAGAGATCATTTAAAATGTCATGGGTGGTGAGGTGCGCGTCGGGAAAATTCGTAAGTTGACGAAGATGTAATATAAATTCCATATTAAAGATATCAGCTGTACACATGATGTCACTTTTCATTTGATTTTATACAAAAATTAATTTATTGAATGGCTAGATAAAATTTCTTTATGTTTGTTTACTTAACACGTATCTCTAGCCACATACACTGTAAGTGAGTAACCCATGTTTGTGGTTATGTTTATTAAGCCAGCATTTTTTTTTATCTGAACGTCAACAGTAAGTATGAGCCCCAATTTCAATTAATTAAGAAGTAATGAAATATTAATCAACTCTAAAGAGATGTTCCGATACTCCTTACGATAGTTGCTTTCAATTCTACGTGATGTCGTTATATGTGTATGTATGTGCCATAAATGAAAATCTTTACTCATTATTTACTGTATTTTAGATGAATTGATCTCATTTGCATGCACATTTGAGACGTAAAAAAAACAATGCACCACACTATAGAAGCAGATGTTTCGATACTTTCCTTTAATGTTTATTGACATCGTTGCATGTGTATGCATTACCTAAATGACAATCTTTATGCGTTATTCGCTGTGCTTTAGATGAATATGTACACATTTGTCATTTTAAAAAACAATAGATACATCATAACCTAGAAACCCTTATGAAATATGTAGACTGTATTGTTATGCATCATTAGTTGCTTAAAAGTTAAATGTAATATATCAATCTTTGGAAAATTGATATATACAAAAGGACTAATTCAGTGATGTGTAGTCTGAAACAAGCTTCTATTTTGAAATTAGAATGCAATGCAAAAGTGATATGTAGCATTAAGTTAAATCAGTTCTTTTTTTCCATTATAATGTATTTGTGATCTATCAAAGCTTACAGAAAAAGTTGTGTAAGTGTCTCACTTGTGCTGAATATGTTGAATGTACACATTTATAATAATAAACTATGCAGTCATACATGTAATTTGTTTTCACTAATATTATTTAACAAATATACCATAAGTACATCGTTTTCTGATTAATCACAAATCAATTATAAGAATTCATTTAAATGTTTTAATGTCATTGTAAAGGTTCACAATCTAAATCGTCATCATATGAAAATGAGAAATCAGATTCATCACTGTCATTAACATTTATTACCAGTTCGGCAACATCATCCAATATCACTTCTTTTTTAAAATATTCACTCTCCACTTGTTCTACATGTTCAAACACTATCTTCCAGTTCTCAGCTGTAATTTTTTCAAATTCTTCGTTTGCCAATTGCCTAACATCTTCCATTTTAAACGTCACATTCCTTGCTGCTATACGATTTTTCACAATTCCCCATATTTTTTCAATTGGATTTAATTCAGGGTGGTACGGAGGGAGACTAAGAACAACATGACCATTTTCAGCTAGTAGGTCGTCTAGAATAAATACTTTATTTTGTGGTTTGTGCCCTTTCTCGTATAGCTCTACTTTCAATGCAGTAGCTTCATAAATTATTCCTCTATCAGAGAGCCAAGCCTGCATGTCACCTTTTTTCCAAGCTGATGTGGGTGCAGCTTCTGTACTTACATTATGATAAGATGCATTGTCAACCACAAAAACTGAATTTTTAGGCAAATTTGGTATGCCCTTTTCTTTTACCCATTTAATATAATTTGTGTGGTTCATGTCATCATGATAGCCTCCTGTTTTCTGTCCTGCCTTAAACATTAAAAAAGCATTAGGAATGAAGCCTTCTTTTCCTCCACAATGAACAATTATTAATAGTTGGCCTTTAGTAACAGGAGCTTTCAAACAACGGTTTCTTCCAACGTCCCATGTTTTCGGTACAGTATGGCTGCTGTGTACGTAAGTTTCTTCATCACTATACACCAAATTTCTTCCTTCTTCTTTATATTTCTTTAATTTTTGAAGAAACTCAATTCGTTTAGTTCTAATGTCCATTTTTTCCACTAATACTTTTCTATTATCCTCGGTATTTTTCCAACAAAATCCTAGCTTTCTTAATACCCTCCAAAATGTGGTTTTCTTTCCATAGCATTAAACACCAGCACTGGTCACTTCTTGTAAAACCTTATTTATGGTTGGAGTACATTTTTGGGTATTAATAAATGAGTAGATGATTTTTCTTATCATCTCTTCATCGCATGCATCCAACGTTGACTTAGGGCTTGGTTTATTGATAGTTTTTCGTGGTGAAGAGTCTGAAGAGAATTTACTGTTGCCAGGGTGACTTGGTCCAGGTGTACTGTTTCCTTGTTTAATAATTCTTCTCACAGTGTTTAGACCCACACCTGCAGCTTCAGCAACACATTCTTGTAATTGAGATAATGGCATTGTCATCGTTCCTTCTTTTTCTTTTTTCATAAATTGGTAAACATTGTAGATAATTTGTCGCCCTTAACTATGAATTACCTTTCGATTATTCATTTTCAACCTGACAACAAAATTTATACATTATTGCCTATATCAAACGACTCATGTCAATACAAACAAAAAGATCATTAAACGCTCATCATAAACAGTTTTTAGTCTCTAAACTGTAAATTATTCTCCTAACCAAATTGAGGTTAAAAAAGCAAAATTTTTTTCAACATTATTTTTAGTATGGAAAAGCACTTACAAATCTTGAATTTGGCCAGAAAATACAATGTGTTGGTTTATTACACCAAAAATCCGCCTTGGAAATCTGTAATTTGAATTAAAAATACCTCGTTAGTAATTGATAACTTTTAATGCAATTGGCACCCACCTAATAATTTTACCTTGAAGGAGTCTTACAAAAGACTGTTTCTTAATGAGGCAATCCACACACATACAACAGGTAAAACACAAAATGAGAAATGCCAACATTTTCACGTTGATATATTTGTATTCGGTGTAAAATTGGTTTCTGCGCAATCAGCCATGAGGTTTGACACGGTCTCTACTTCTCGAGTATCCCCATCACTAGTTGTCGGGATGGGATGCACCTATAGATATCTTAAGTTTGTGTTTTATTGGTATATGCTGTGCCCTAAATAATTTGACAAGGTGTTGCACCTAAGTTTTGTATAAAGTGTATCATTAAGAAATACGAATGTGTTTCAAATGTCTTATGAGATTGATCTGAAACTTGTTAAAGTCGAACCAGAACAGGAAGAAGGAATAAATTCACTTGTAACACAACATCTTATAGTAAATAGTGATCTAATACAAGGTAAAATTAATTACCGTTCAAGTAGTACAAAATTTAACACTATTTTTACAGATAATGTGGATATTAAGAAAGAAGACATTTCTTCTCTAAAAGTTGTTAGCTCAAGTGAAGCTTATCATATAAATGAAAACAGTTACGAACACATCACAAACATACAGTGTAAAAGTAATTTTAATAGTTCAACAATAATGCAAGAAAATTTAAAACATGACGTTTTAAAATACACCGCCAATTTTAAATATAAGTGTTACCATTGCGATTTTATAACAAAGTGGAAAAGAAGTTTAAAAAATCATGTTTTAAAACACATTTCAAGTTATGAATTCAAATGTGACCAATGTGATCATGCGACAAATCGCGAAAGCAATTTAAAAATTCATCTTAAAAAACACTCTTCAAGTAATGAATTCAAATGTGACCAATGTGATTATGGAACAAATCGCAAAGGTAATTTTAAAATTCATCTTAAAAAACACACATCAAGTTATGAATTTAAATGCAACCAATGTGATTATGGAACAAATCGCAAAGATAATTTAAAAAATCATCTTAAAAAGCACTCTTCAAGTTATGAATTTAAATGCGACCAATGTGATTATGAAACAAATCGCAAAGATAGTTTTAAAAATCATCTTAAAAACCACTCCTCAAGTTTTGAGTTTAAATGCGAGCAATGTGATTATAGAATAAATCGCAAAGATCATTTTAAAAATCATCTTAAAAACCACTCCTCAGGTTCTGAATTTAAATGTGACCAATGTGATTATGGAACAAATCACAAAGGTAATTTTAAAAGTCATCTTAAAAACCACTCCTCAAGTTATGAATTTAAATGCAACCAATGTGATTATGGAACAAATCGCAAAGATAAATTTAAAATTCATCTTAAAAAGCATTCCTCAAGTTATGACTTTAAATGCGACCATTGTGATTATAGAACTCATCACAAATATCTTTTAAAAATTCATCTTAAAAAACACTCTTCGAGTAATGAATTTAAATGCGACCAATGTGATTATGGAACACATCACAAATATCTTTTACAAATTCATCTTAAAAAACACTCTTCGAGTAATGAATTTAATTGCGACCAATGTGATTATGGAACAAATCACAAAGGTAGTTTTAAAAGTCATCTTAAAAAGCATTCCTCAATTTACGAATTTAAATGTGACCAATGTGATTATGAAACAAATCGCAAAGATAATTTTAAAATTCATCTTAAAAAGCATTCCTCAAGTTATGACTTTAAATGTGACCATTGTGATTATGGAACACATCACAAATATCTTTTAAATATTCATCTTAAAAAACATTCTTCCAGTAATGACTTTAAATGCGACCAATGTGATTATGGAACAAATCACAAAGGTAGTTTTAAAATTCATCTTAAAAAGCACTCCTCAAGTTCTGAATTTAAATGTGACCAATGTGATTATGGAACAAATCACAAAGGTAATTTTAAAATTCATCTTAAAAAGCACTCAGCAAGTTATGAATTTAAATGCGACCAATTTCATTATGGAACAAATCGAAAAAGTAATTTTAAAATTCATCTTAAAAACCACTCTTCAATTTTCGAATTTACATGCGACGAATGTGATTATGGAACAAATCGCAAAGATAATTTTAAAAATCATCTTAAAAAGCACTCCTCAAGTTCTGAAGTTAAATGTGACCAATGTGATTATGGAACAAATCAAAAAAGTAATTTTAAAATTCATCTTAAAAACCACTCCTCAAGTTCTGAATTTAAATGTGACCAATGTGATTATGGAACAAATCACAAAGGTAATTTTAAAATTCATCTTAAAAAGCACTCCTCAAGTTCTGAATTTAAATGTGACCAATGTGATTATGGAACAAATCAAAAAAGTAATTTTAAAATTCATCTTAAAAACCACTCTTCAAGTTATGAATTTAAATGCGGCCAATAGCCCAGTCATTAAAAGAATTATGTCGGAAGCAATTCTAGACAAGTTGAACTTTTGCCAGTTGTTAATATAGTGCATTTCACAAGTAAAGTAATTAGACCTTTGCAATATGGCCGCTGTTTAAATTTGTCATCATATAAAGCGCGGGAGCACTCATTGGCGTAGTGCCTTTTGTCAAAAAAAAAAAAGTGAAAAACTTATTTGAATAAATTTATTATTAATAAATGCGCCATCATCACGCTCACCTAGTATTATTATTATACACTACCTATTTTAACTATTTTAATACAAATTTAAAAAAATGAACAAGTATGTAGTAAATAATTTTTTTTTTTAATAAATTGTGTGCTGTGAACTAAAAGTTAAAACTGATTTACTATTATAAATCTGAATAGTGTACTTAACTTCAGCTATATTTATTTTTCCAAAGTCTACAGCTACATTTTGATGTTTCTTACTTGAAAAGAAGTTATATGCATTTACAATTATTGCTTGTGCTTCTGTGGACTTTTTTACGCATATATATATATATATATATATATATATATATATATATATATATATATATATATATATATATATATATATATATATATATTGAACTGATCTTTATTTATAAAAACAATCGTATGTAAAGACTCTTCACACTCTAGATTTTATTTAATTTATTACTAAATTAGATTTATTATTTATATTAATATTCTAATTATTATTGTTAATATTGCCCAGACTAACTTTTAAGAACAGCCGCATGTTAAGACTCATCAAAGGGGATAGGGATCAAAATTTAGAAGAAACTTTATTTTTAAAATGATAAAATAAATGATTATTAATTTGAATTATATAAAGATTTTGAATATAATAATCATAGTTAATTTGATTAATGCACATTGAGTTAATGTCCAATTATGTTTTATCGTATCTAACTTGTTCAAGGAAATTGAGTTATAAATTTTAATTCGCATTAATACATGTATCACACCCTGTACATAACAAAAATTCTTCAAAAAGTATACTTGGGCATGCGCTGTGAATACGCAAACATGTGACTTATGATTACAATAAAAAGTGAAATTCGACATACATGTAAGTATAAATACGTTTGAATTAAAAACAATATTATATTAACCATTTAAATTTTTAGAACAAATAATATTCCCTTTGGACATGCATACACGTTGTTGCACATCATGATTGTTACAAAGGATGAAATTATGAACACAACAATGAAATATCAATGTCAACAATAAAGTACAAAATCATAACACTCACATAAAATGTCCTCCTTTTCTTGTTACTGCTGATGAAGTTGATTGTAGAAAACAGCTCCTTCGAACTCCAACTCTGCTCCTCGAACATCCAAATTTTCTTCAATATTAACAGCTTATACGTTTAGGTAAGTTTCACTAATGTTATTATAATATTGATGAATCTTTATTTGTAGGATCATCACTTCTTCTTATAATTATTTCAAAATAAGTTTTGAAAAGCATGGATCGTTGAAGGTTATTATAAATTAAACACACTTCTAGTAAATCAGGTGTATAATGATAAGAACACGAAGAGAACACAATTAAATATCCATAACAACGTAAACAATATAAACTTAAAAACAAACAATGTCGAAACTGCGGAAATATTTTCATTAACTATCGATAATCTCCGATTTTTATTTAAAAAGGTAAACTGACCTTAATTTAATTATTTCCCGACAAAAGACTATCACTTGTTTCTTTAACACTTCCGATACTAAAATCGCACTTTGTTTTTAACGAAGTGACGTTATTTTGTTTAAAAAGATATTTTCACAAAAAAAAATTGGCAACACCTTACTTTAGCAAGCTGTTGAAGCAGAGGAAAATTAAGAGAGATTGTAATCCTACAGCACTTCTATTTATATGATTTTGGGTAACGACCAAATCTTCGATTGTTCTCACTAGTTACCAAGAATATTTCCTAATTTCTGATTGGCTACAGCAATTTTTACATTACGATATAATTTCAAAACCCCATAACTTTTGCCCCCGTAAACCTTTCTTAAAACTAATAACATTTTCATAATCTACATAAATTTCTCTATAATTTAAAACCAAACACGAACTAAATCCTACACTTAATAACTAAGCTAATTTTCACACTTAATTATTGATTTTCCGCTAATTTTATGTATTTTACAGGCCTGGAAATGATTTCTATATGAATATGGGATGCTACTACACCTAAATATTCATCTTTTACATGCCTACGGCCAATTTGAAAGGAAAATTATTTTAATTTTTCCAACACTCTTAAAAACTAAATTTGACAAAATGGACACAAATATAGTGAATTGTAACTTGAAATTGAGGCTATTTGAAATTGAGGCTACTTTACTATTTTTGCCTCTACTAATTTATTTTACACAAATTGTCTCAATATAAAATACTTTTTACATAAATTTTATGTGAGGAAATAACATAACCTCATATTGTTAACACAATTTTCAATGTATAATTTCACACTTTTATCCACTATAACTGTTTGTGAAAGTGTTTAAACTTAATGTTCATGTCTCAAATTAATTTATTTTAACACTTTCGTAGGTTCATAAGTTCTTCTACGACTAGTGTCGAAATGTTGTAAATCACTAGTTTAAGGTCATTAAATGTTGATTAAACACAATAATTCCAGAGCTGCTGCTTGATTTATGTTTTATAGTTACTCACTAATGTACTTGTTCTGTTTTTTCGTAATTTTAGCACATATATGTTTATCGCACTAACACGAATGTTTTCATGATTCTTGCCTGCGTACATGTGAATTGTGACATTGATACCAGCCTATATGTAGTTTTTAACATTATTTTTGTCAACTACAACTTGTATCACATGTCGTCAGGGGACATTATGTTTAAATAAACTTACTAAACTAAATAAAAACTTGAATTAAATCATAACGATAACAAACATACCCTATACTTCAATGTAATGTGCTGTCGATTATACTCATATTAACATTATATTAAGAAATATTTAAATTTACAAACATCTCAATGTTTATTAACCATTCTTATCTAGAATTATATAATGATATGTACCAAATTGTACAAACTAAAGAAATAATTCACTATGCGACTTACATAGCTACTCGAATGTAATTTGAATATCTCACATATATATATATATATATATATATATATATATATATATATATATATATATATATAAGTTCTAAAAAATATATATTGGATTACTCAGTGGCTCAGCGGTAAAGGTGTCAGACTCACAACTCAAAGGTACCAAGTTCGACTCTGGGAGTAGTCAAGTGCTTGAGAAAAATCCGACTCAAGTGCGGAAAAGCAGGCCTTCGCAGGACACCCTGATGACGGAAGCAGAGTCCGCTTCCGAAACGTCGCGTTAAAAAGCGAACAAAACTGTGGAAATAGGCCGACTAACCCAATTAACATGACCTAAGGTGTTAATTCTTATAGATCAATTCTCAGGGGCATTAAATAGACTTTTCAAGGCGTGGGGATTCTACGTTTCACGGTCACCCAAGCAATTCTTGGCTGAGTCAAGACGTTAATTCTCAAGGTCGGGGCGTACAGGTTGTTTGTCGTTGTCTATGCTAAAATGTGAGTCAAAGTTCTTGTATTGGCTAAATTGTAATAAAAAGATTATGCTTACAGTATGTGGATTCATAATACTACTGTCCTAAACCACCAGGATGAGGTAGTTTTCCTAAGAACCGGATCCAGTTCCCAAAGACAGATAACCGTTTCCCAAAACGGGGGAGCCGTTTCCCAGAACAGGGATCTGTTACCCAACACAGGTAACCATTTCAAGGTCACACCTCTGAGAAAAGGACAAAGGCGGTCCATTGTTCAAGTAATTCTTGGCTGAGTCGGGGTCATAATTCCTAGAAATCACCTGTAGGCCTATCAAATAGATTGTCAATGGCTAAAATGTGTTGGTATCAATTTTCAAGTCCTGGAAATCAACCTGCAAGGGTATCGCGATATATAACCGGTAAAGGTATGATCTTCAAGGTCACTATACTATAGGACCCACTGTCTCATTTTCAAGACCATTGCGTACACACATTGTCTGCAAGGTCACACCTCTGAGAAATCAATTTTTGAGGACAAAGGCGATGTTCAAGCAATTCTGGTCGGGTTAGGGTCATAATTCCTAGAAATTACTTGCATGAGGTATTCAAATAGACTTCAAGGTGTGGGGAATTCTACTTTTCAGGACCAGGTTACCAAACAATTCCCGGTTGAGACCATGTGCCGAGAAATGTTCAAGGTTAGATTTAGTAGCATTCCTAATCAAGGTCACGAGTAGGATACTAATCCGACTTTGTCATGAGAAACCAATTTTCAAGGTTAAGCTAAACGATAGGTCAAGGAGTTCCTATATTAGTGCTCTTCAAGTAGCTAAATAGGCATGGATATGCGTAACTGAATACCAAGGTCACCTGTAGTTTCCAGCTATCCCAACCATTTAAATGTCAAGGTCACAATTATGAGAAATCTAAAAATAAAATTTTCATGGTCAAAGGTGATGAAGTCAAGCTATTCAAGGCTCTTTTATTGGCTCTGTGCCTGCATATCCAGCATCAGGCTTAAAGAAGTCATAGGTTGATTCTGAACGAATTTATCAAGGTCAGGCTGATTTTGCCCAAGACAATACCATGTTTTAATCCCTCGGAATCGAAGGCCACCTGTAGGGGTACCCCGATCTTATTCGATAGTAATTCAAGGGTCAAATCTTGACAGGAAAGCAATTCCTGCCATCGCTTCAAGGTCAAAGTTTATTCTTAGAATTGTCATTAAAGGTGCGAGTGATCCTTGAAGGTAACGTCCTTTTCGCTGGAAATGGTCACCAAACAATTCTCGATTGAGCCCAGGTAATGTATTCAAGGTCACCAAGCAAATTGTCAAGGCCACACTGTTCAAAAAATTCTTTTGTATAAGTCTTAGAAGTTATTACAATTCCTAGAAATCAATTTTCAAGGTTGTCTGCGGGGGTATCCTTAGAAATCAGTTCCCAAGGCTAACCGTAGGGGTACTCCTAGAATGGGTCAATTCCATTAAAGCTGTGAGTCATCCATTGAAGTTTTTCAAGGTAACATCCTTTTGACGGGAAATTTTCAAGATCACGAAACAATTCTTGAAATTTAGTCGAGTCAGGGCCATGTGTTAATTCCTAGAAATCAATTTTCAACGTCACCTGCAGGGGTATCATATTACAATTCAAACAGATTGTTGCTGTCTATGCTAAAGTAGGTTCATGGCTAAATGGAGTCATGGTCAAAATTTACTGGTATTCAATTCTCAAGACCACCTGAAGGAGCAATTCATAGAAACCTAAACGGTTCGCGGAATAGGTGTTTGTTGAAGAAAGGTTGTCTATGCTAAAAGGTAGGTCAAGGGTTCCTGTATTAGCGCTCTTCAAAGTCAAATAGCAAAATAAGCATAACTTCCATTTAAATTTCAAGGTCACACCTGGGAAATCTGAAAACAGGATTTTCAAGGTAAAAGGTAGTATTTCAAAGAAGAAAATCGTATTGAAGAATTTAAAACGCTGCTAAATACAAAGGATTTGTTCATGGGTAGCCTGGGTGCAGTCGGAAAAACAACAAACATAACATTTAGTGTCCCCAACCATATGTAATCATGATTCAACCATAATCATTTCATATTTATCGTCGGAATAGGAAAAATGAGCCTAATTGACAAAATATACAGGGTGTTCGCGTCAAAGGGAAACTTATGCATCGAATTGCGTTATTCAATTAAAGTACATTCAAAAGGTTATAAATGCTAAGTATAATATTAATTCACATAACACTGTATGGAAATATTGTACTATCATCATGCTTATCTAATGTATAGCATTTACAATTTTGTGATCACAATTTAGGTATAAATACCCCACCCTATCCATCTAGGTCAACAATTTTAGCATTCCTTTGAGGTTAGATTCTTGGAAATAGCAAATAAGCGTTCCCATTGCTCAATTCTAACAATAGAATCAGTTCATGGAAGCAAGAATGATGGGGTTGTTGTCTATGCTAATATCAAGGTTACTGTATTGACTAAATTGTTGTTTGTAATAATAAAAAGATTATGCTTACGTGGGCTCATACCACTGCCCTAACCGCCAGGATGAGGTAGTTTCCCCAAGAACCGGATCCGGTTCCCAAAGACAGATAAGCGTTTCCGAAAACCGGGAAGCCGTCACCCCCAGAAAGCAAGTCAAATAGCTCATTTATCGTAGGTGAGGCTAAATTGAACTAGGCTGTGCAAGGTTAATATCATTTCTTAGAAATCCATTTATCTTAGAAATCTAAACATAGAATCAGCTCGTGAGGGGTTAAAGTTTGTTCTCCGAAGGGTGTCATCTTTTTAGAAATCCCAATTCGTGGAAATATGAAGGTTGTATCCTAGTACAATTCCTAGAAACATGAAAGTAGGTCAACGTATCTATTAGACTAGTTTTTATATTATAGAAAAAGCTGGATAATCCGCTTAAATCACCTATTTTAGGGGGTATGTTTTATGGGTCAAGGTACTGATAGGGGGTAGTTTTTATATTATGGAAAAAGGTGGATAATCCCCTTAAACCACCTACTTTTAGGGGTAAAGGGTAGCTTTTCCAATAGTTAAGAGATACTGAGTCAACGGGGTTTATTTATCATCCAGGGGTGCTTTTGACAAATTCTGACCCGTGTTCAAGTAAAATGATGATGATGGTAGTGTTGGAAACCATGATTGAGTGTCAAACTTAGAATGCGAATTTTTAGTATAAAAGTCATCATTGTGTGTGTGTGTGTGTGCGTGCGTGCGTGCGTGCGTGCGCGCGTGCGTGCGTGCGTGCGTGTGTGCGTGCGTGCGTGTATGCGCGTGTGCGCGTGTGTGCCAGTACATTTTTGATTAGCAGAAATGACGAAAGTAGTAGTACGTAAGGTAGAAAGAGAAAATAAAGAAAAAGTAGTAAGTGTGGAGGATCGAAAGAAGAGATTTGAGACGTTAATAAAGCAAGTAAAAGAAGTAAAACTCGATTTGGAGTGTTATATACTGAAAAAAAAAATGATGAAGCTGTGTATTAGCAATGAGGAATATGTAAAAATAGTGTAATAAAGTAGAAGCATGAAAGGTTGAGAAGTATGAGGAACGTATAATGTCGGAAACGGAGGAGTTTACATGCATATTACCTCAGCGCTTTTACAAGTATTTTAAAGAAGAAAATCGAATTTAAAACGCTGCTAAACACAAAAAATGTGTCCATGAGTAGTTTGGGTGCAGTCAGAAAACCAACAGACATAGTAGTGTCCCCAATCATATGTAACCATGCTTTAACTAGAATCATTTTACAAAGAGTGTGTTTATTGCTGACAAATGTCAAAAATCTTCTGTAGTACTAGTTTTTCGGTAGTATTCTATACTCGTGCAGTCAACCCATCAAGGTTAAACGGTTCCTTATTGGCTATGCATATCTATGTTTGGGTGCGGGAACTTTTTGACAAACGTCTAGCCATTAGAACCGTCCTAGGATGTTATCCGATATCGACCTTTTTCCTCCAGATGAGAAGGTGATACATATTATGTACTTTAAGCTATCGAAACACTGAACTAGGAAATTGTAATCTCCCATAAGGAAATAGAATTCCTTACGTACGTTGGAACTGGATTTAAAGAGCCGAAATTGGACTATATACAACTTATAGAATACAGATTTATTGGAAAAGAACAAACAATCACAGAGTTTAATAAATTGCGTTATATATATATATATATATATATATATATATATATATATATATATATAAATAGGGTGTTTCATTAAGGCTGGCCACCGGCCATATTTCAGAAACTAGTGGACATAAAAAGTGGAGAAAAAAAATTCGTTATAAAAGTCGCCACGAGAAAATCCTGGAAATTATTTTTAAGTTCCGTAATTCATCGCAAGGGGGCGCAATTGAAAATTAAAAAATAAAATTATAAATTTCTCCGAAAATTTCCACATTAAGGCATACCTTTGGTAACATCGTTAGAAAGCTTAGACAATTCTGCATCATTTTGGTCTAAGGCTCATTGGCGTACCGACCTTAATAAGAGTGGGGGAAGCTATTGAATGCGTAATCATTTAAATCGATGTTATTTTTAAACGACTTATCCGATTGTAGTAAACCTAGGCTTGTTTAGAAGAAAAAGGTAAGTACTTTTAACTGTCGCATCCATTGGTAGACGATAGCTCATAATAAAATTGTTAGAGGGCGCAATTTGTAATAATATCCGTTTTTTTTTATTTTATTCAGAAAAATTAAATCATACGGTATAATTATGACATTATAAGCGGAAAGTAGCTTAAATTTGTAACAAAAAACGTAAATAACGCAATTTGATATCTTTATTTGTTCCAGAGTTATGGCGAAAAGAAGACTTTTTAACCGTTTAATTTAATAATTGATTGTTGCTATGGTTTCTTAAGGTGTATAGGTTGGATTAGTAATGAGGAATCTGCATTTATCATAGTCTGTGCCTCCCTTCACACTCTATCTAGGCTTAGGACTAGTCCAAACTAAGCAAATTGCAAAATTTGGAGCGTGTTTAGAGGCCAACGGGCCATAACAACGATATCAAAGTAATGATTGATTTTGTTTAAGAAACTTTTCAATAGAATGGTAAAAATCATGAACAACTGTTAAAAACTAGTGAAAATCTATAAATGTTCAAATTGACGGCCGTTTTGTAAAAACAACTATTAATTCTTCTTCTGTACGTTTATAACATCATATAAAACTTCTAAGGCATAATTCTAATGTGGTGTGTTTTAAAATAATAATCTAATTTGCTGCGGAACAAAGTCGGCTCGTTTCCATGGAGGTAAATAAATTGAAATAGTTGTCAACTTACTTAATTTTGATTGATGTTGTGTTGTAAAAGTTTTTTCCTTCATTAGTTTTGGGTTTCATTGTACCTTATCAGAAATTAGAGCTATCCTTCAAAAATGTCGTATACCAATGCCGAGGCTTACGACATGCTTGCCGTGTATTATGAATCTTCAATACGATTTTCTTCTTTGAAATAGTACCTTTTACCTTGAAAATCATATTTTCAGATTTCCCAGGTGTGACCTTGAAATTTAAATGGGGGGGGGGTCATGCTTATTTTGCTATTTGACCTTGAAGAGCGCCAATACAGGAACCCTTGACCTACCTTTTAGCATAAACCTTTCTTCAACAAACACCTATTCCGCGAACCGTTTAGATTTCTAAGAATTGCTCCTTCAGGTGGCCTTGAGAATTGATACCAGTAAATTTTGACCTTGACTCCATTTAGCTACTATAGCATAGACAGCAACAATCGAATTAGACGAAGACCTGTTAGATTAGATCTTCAGTTTATATTGTATAGAATAAGTTACTTATAAGGTCGATCATAACTTTCTTGGGGGAAGATGTTATGGGATTGCCAAGAGAGGGCGTTGTGGTATCCCCGGAAGAAGAAGCGCAACCAATAACGGTAATAGCAGATGGGTCGGTGTAACGTAAAGCGTATTGTAGTTGTATAAAGATGTAATCAAGTTAGTAAATAATAGCCGAGTAGTGTATGTTTGATAATCACCCATATATAACACTAAGTGCAAACTTTGATTTGGCCAAGTTACCTCCCACAACCGAGTCACTAAGGCTACGCCACACCCATCCTTTTACCTGATTGGTTGTACGTGTGGTCAGCCCTCTGACTTCTGATTGGTCAGGTGTCCCATCACCTAGTCTCCATGCTCTGATTGAAATCTGCGTTGCTTATGGCGAGAAATTTTAATCTGTGTTCTAATAAGGGGCCCTAATGCTAGCTTATAAGACAGGTTTTCGGAATTTTTTGAGGACCACGTCCCTGGCTCTTGGCTGGAAATATGTTCGGGGCGTTTGTACATTGTCGTGAACCCTTGGCGAGAAATTTGAATTTCTGTTCTAATAATGGAGCCTTAATGCTAACTTGTAAGACAGGCATAGGTCTTCGCAACTTACTTTCGGGGCTTTGCACCCTTGGCCTGACCCTTGGTGGAAAATTTGAAATTGTATTTAACTCTCTGCAGGTTATGGCGGTGGATTGGAATTTGGGGGCCTAATTCGCAACCTGCTCTCGGGGCTTCGCCCCACTTGTTGCGATCCCCTTGGCGGGAAATTTGAATTTGTGTTCTAAAAGGGGGTTTAATGTTACCTTGCAACACAAGTGTAAGACCCTCAGCATTTTGTTATGATTAAATTGTATCATCAAAATCCTTTTAATTATGAGTCATAATAAAGACCCTCGGCATTTTGTTTTGGCTGTAAATTTGAATTTGTATTCTAATAAGGGGCCCTAATGATAACTTGTAAGGCAGGTGTGGGGCTTCGCAACTTGCTCTCGAGGTTTCGCCCCTCTTGTCGTGGCCCCCTTGGCTGGAAATTTGAGTTTGTATTCTAATAAGGGTCCCTAATGCTAACTTGTAAGGCATGTACTGGGTTTCGCAATTTGCTCTCGGGCCTTTGCCCCTTTGCCGTGCCCCACGAGCTCAAATTTTGAATTTGTTAATAGCGCCATCTACTTGTGTGTAGTAAATATACCTAGCGGTATATTTTAAAAGTACATATAGGTCCTTGTAATGGCAAATTTGAAATCAGGGGCCTAACACTAACTTTAAAGGTAAGACGTATGCATTTGGGCCTCAACCCACATATTAATCTCGATCAAATCAAACAACGAGAATTCGCTTCTTGTCCTAGTATCTTGGCGGTAAATTTGAATATGTATTCTAATAAGGGTCCTAATGCTAACTTGCAAGACTACATAAATAAGGTTTACCTCGAGTAGGATTTGAACCTGCGAATATTCTAATACGGGGGCCTAACACTAACTTATAAGATAGTTATAGGTCTTCACAACTTGATCTCGGGCCTTCGCCCCTTGTCATGGCCTCGGAGTTCAAAATTTGAATATGTTAGTGTAAAACTCATGAATATTTTCTGTAATAGAGGCTAGCGTTATTGCAAATTAAAAAATCAAACAATGAGATCAATAAAACAAATTAACCAAATCATTCAAAACAATCATCCTCAATCAAATCAAACAAGAAGCTGAACTAACATTTCTTCATAACCTTCAGGTTATGATTCTCCCACTGTATATACCTAGCTTACTTTGTAGATAAGGCTAACCAACTATCAGAGCTGGTACTCTCCCTAAACGTGTGGGCACCGGTGTAGGAAAGCAGTCGATCATCGGCAAAACAATCTCAATCAATTCAATCTCAATCAATCATATCATAACTTGCAGCTTGTAAAAATCAGCTTACAATTCGAAAATACTAGTTTGGCTTAACTTACAGCTTGCTAAGACCAACCACATTTCAAAAATACATGAGATAGCCTTCGGCGTTACTGTCAATATACAAGCATCAAATTAGTTTGTAACACTATTGCAGGGTTTTACGTACAGTGCTAAAAATATGAACTACATTTAAATTAGTTTAAAATGCTTATACAACGACAAATATGTAACCAACCCCGAAATCAGGCCACTATATTATTTTACATACAAGGAAAGCCTTGGCGGAAATACCTCTGACAAAAGGGTCTCTAGATTTATAAACGTGGCTGAACGCACTATTTCGTTTTTGAAAATGTATCATTGCCGTGGGGCTAAATAAACAAGCTGATTTTCATTTTGAATTTCGATAACACAACGTGTGAATTGAAACTAAACCCGATTTCGTTTCGTAAACTGTAGGAGCCTGTCTTTTATTTTACACAACACTTATCATTATCATTACACAGCCATAATAATAATAATATCACTCAAAACTGGAAATAGTTCTGATAAAAAGGCTTTAGATTTATAAACATGCTTGAACGCTCTATTTCGTATTTGTAATCGGACAAATACCCCAGGGGTAAATAAACAAGCTGGCTTTCATTTACAATTTTGATAATACACAAACGTTAGACTTGAATCCAGTTACTTCTTACAAAACCAACCCTCATTACAAAATACCGGTCTGATTTAACTTACAGATTGCAAAATATCGACTTGAACTATATTACAGTCTGTAAAAATCAACCTTCATTGCTAAAATACCTAGTAAAAAATCATACAAAGCAGTGTTTCTAATGCTACACACACACACACACACACACACACACACACACACACACACACACACACACAACACACACGAACACACACACTACACACACACACACACACACACACACACACACACACACACAACACACACACACACTCCCACACACACACACTCCCACACACACACACACACCCACATACACTCACACACATACGCACACGCCCACACTCACACACGCTCACACACACACACACTCACACACTCACACACTCACACACTCACACTCACGCTCACACACACACACACACACACTCACACACTCACACACTCACACTGTAAAGAACCAGCGTCCTGTACTTATATGTTTTAGAATAAATTATGTGCGGACCATCCTGTATGTAAGATTTCATAAGTTTACGCGATATTGCACAACAAATAATTTATTCATCACTGCTGACGTGTAGTTCTAAGAAACCGTAAGTTTCTGCACGTCAGAACGATTTTAACCAATCGCATAACGGCATCCCCCGCACGGTAGCCGCGAAACCGCCCACAGATGCACCTTTATAAACTCGCGACGCGCATAATAAAGAAGAAGATGAATCTCCGTAGATTCAAGTTAAGCCGATATCCAGCAGCCGCCACCGTTCCGTTGACCGTTCCAGAAACCAGTAGCCGCAGCCGCTCCGTTTGCTTAGCGTAAGCACCGACCTGTTGTTCACCGACGAAGAGTCCTTCGCGATCGGGCAACCTAAAGTTCAATTCTGTACTGCTATTGATAGACACGTAAGTTGTAAAGTTATACATTCTGACAATTTACACTCAAACACTACAGACCGTAAACAATTCCGGGCTGAGCTCCAGGAGTTATACTACACTAGCACCTAGAGTAGCACGAAGGGTAGATCCCATCGTCACTCGCCACTACAAAGTATACCTAGAGTAGCACGCAGGGGTAACCCCCGACGTAATACCAAATACACTAACACCTAGAGTCACGCAGGGTAGATCCCATCGTCACTCGCCACCACAAAGTATACCTAGAGGAACGCAGGGGTAGCCCCCGACGTATCTCGCCACCACTTGAGGGTGAAGGGTTGTTACAGGGCTGTAAAGACCTACGACCTTTCTCTTAGTATATACAGTAAAGACAGGCCGTCGCCTATGTCTTCTGGACATTACTAAAATCCCGCTCGAAACTCACACACTTCCTACACCCAGTACTTAATAACCGTATACAGTGTCTGTGAATCGCAGAAGAGTACCTCCATAACCTATAGTATAAATTAGTAGTCCACCTAACCATCGTAAATACCTGGTGCGAGAACGTTTGTAAATATATTAGAGTAGTTTTTTTTATATTAAGTATTTTTGTTCCCTAGATTAATTATAAATAATTAAACTCAGTACAGAGATCGGTAATTAAGTTAGTTAAATAAATAATCTAATTGCCAAAATTAAACCCGTAATAATTAAAGAAAGATCGTCCCAATACCTCGCGTTTGTATACGTGCATTTCGCGTGTATTACTTCCAGGGAGTAGAACATCCTTGCTTCAGCGCTCCAGAGTTACTAACGTATAAACACGATATCGATTTTCTCAAACGAATCGAGTTCATTGCGCTGGCGTCTCGACCCACAACGGTATCAAGGCTGACGACCTCGCTACCGTACATACAGGACCGTAACCTACACTTTGCCTCTTAGGTAAGGAATAGATTAAAAGACTATCTTTTGTTCACAGAAGCGATTACGCACCCAGTGAAGCCCAGGACCTGGACTAGGGCGGTCGTACATATATATTATTAGTTACGTTTATTTTATTGTAAATATTGGTCTAATATACGTGTTAAAAATGCTTTACGAATTTTATTTAAGGTTACAGTGTTAAGCCCATCCAGTAATTACTACGAACCACACCCCGTTTATAAAATAAACCCGATTGAGCAAAGCCGAGGCAAGATAAAACCGCGCTGGGTTACCAAACCAGAAGGGCGCAATATAATTATAAATATAGCACCCAAAAGTAGGGGTGCAGCATTACAACACACACACACACGCACACACATACACACTCACGTACACACACACACACACATACTCACACACACATCACAACACACTCACACCACACACACTCACACAACTCACTCACACAACACACACACACACACACACACACACACACACACACACACTCACACACACACACACACACACACACACACACACACACACTCACACACACACAAACTCACACCACACACACACACACACACACACACACATCACACACTCACACACATCACCACATCACACACACCCACACACACACCACACACACACTCACTCTCACACACACACACATTCACACAACACACCACCCACACACACACACCACACACACACACACACTCACACACACACTCACACTCACACTCACTCACACACACACACACACACACATCACACACTACACACACACACATACCACCACACTCACACACCACCACACACACACACTACACACATCACACCACACACACACACACACACACACTCACACACTCACACACGCACACAACTCACACAAACTCACACACACACACACACTCACACACACACACACACATCAACACACTCACACACACACAACCACACACTCCTACACACACACAACTCACAAACTCACACACACACACACACACACAACACTCACACACACACACAACATCACACACACTCACACACACCACACACACACACACACAACACACACTACACACACACACACACACGCACACACACGCACACACACGCACCACACACACACACACTCACACACACACACACACACACACACACACACACACACACACACACACACACACACACACACACACACACACACACACACACACACACACACACACACACACACACACACACACACACACACACACACACACACATTCACACACACACACGCACACACACACACACACTCACTCACACACACACTACACCACACTCACACCACACTACACTCACACTCACACACACACATCCCACACATACACACACACACACACACACACACACACACACAATCCAGTTGTAACACAAAGCAAATTAACGTATGACCTTGTTAGCTAGTTTTGCATAGTGCTCCCCAATCTCGTACAGGATGTAGCACCATAACAAACAAGAATGTCCGACAAGGGGACGGAGATCTGACAAGAGGCAAAGACCCGAGAACAAGTTCCAGTGTCCTAGCCTAAAACCGTGCGTTTATTAATCTAACCTAACATTGAAAATAGACAAATGCCTGAGAGTAAAAGAAAACGTGGTGTAAGTCTAAGAGAGAGAGAAACCTGTGAAGCGAGAGGGGAGAGAGACAGGATATGTGGAAAAGGAGGGAGACGGTGGAGAGGAGAGAAACGATAGAGACGTGGGACACGAGAGAGGTGAGGGAGACGAGCACGATCAACTTCTATTACAGAAAACTTTCGCTAGTTCAAAAATACATCGATTTAATGCAAAAACAAAAACAAGCTGTACGTCTAAGGGTAAGGCCATTTAACACTTATGACTCATAATTAAATTTTCTACAGCGTTGTCATTCAAAAACAAATGATTTGCTTGATTAATCGATTCGTTTGACGGTGTCTCATGTGTTTGTATGCATTAGCGATTTTATTCACGGCTTAGGGTTAGTATTGTCAGAAGTCAGTATTTTTTGAGTTGAGGGTTTTTCAAGTTGTAACTTAATTCAAATGAATTGGAGCCTGTTTTTGAAATGAGAGTTGTTCTTTTCAAGCTGTAACCAAGTCAGCGTTTTGAAATAAAGGTTGTTTTTTGTATAAGTCGTTAGTCAAAATATACAAATGTGTGGGGTTGGATAAACAAATGGTCAAATGCCTGGGGGTCAAATGCAAATTCCCCGCTCTTTCTCAAAAGCAAAGGTCTACTCGTTTACCTTCAACCCAACAAATCTACTTTTAAAAATAAGTGTAGTCTAATTAGAGCCATGAACAAAGAACATGTACACCACAACTACATTTCTCAAGGTCTATTTGCCTTTCTAGTAATTAAGTAATTGGGTTTTTTTTCCCGGTCCGGTAGAAGAAATTGAATAGCGGAAGTTAGTTATTAACTACTGTATATTAATAATTGTTGGAAAGCATTAACTGATGTTACCCCAAATGTGGGGTAACATTGCCAAATTTTCAAATACAAAAAAAAATATTTCTTGTGCTATTATTTTATATAACATTTTAGAATTTCACAGAAAAAACATAAATGTAGCACATATGTGGAATGTAGACAGATTCCTCTTAATGAAAAAAAAATATTTTGAAAAAACCTTAAAATTTGTGCAAAGTTACCCCGGTTGACGGTAAGTAAAACCTTTGATTTACTTTCATTAAATTGAATTTTATTATCAATTGCCCATGTTAACCTCAATATTAGCACTATTTTCGGCTTCAATTGCAGTTTTCCCTTTTGTAATAATAATTATATCATCCGCAAATGCAATAACTTTAGTGTCCTTTTTATATTTTAAGGTCAATAAAGAATTATATAATGTAATCCAATAACTGGGAGCACAGCAAGAACCCTGTGGACAACCTTTACTTACAGATTTTTCTTTAGATAAATAATTTAATTGAATTTTAGTTTTTCTTTGATTAAAATAAGATAGAATAAATTTTTTGGACAATTGAATTTTATTAGAGCATTTAAAATTGAAGGCCACCAAGCAGCCTCGAAAGCGCCCTTTACATCTAAGCTAGTTGATATCTTTATTGTGACTAATACTGGATACTATTTCTTCTTTTAAACACATAATGGCATCAACTGTGCTTGATTGAGGTTTAAAACCGAATTGATTTACATTTAATAATTTGTTTGAATATAAATAATACATAATTCTGTTTATTAGTAATTTTTCAAGAACTTTTCCAGCAACATTTAGTAAACTTATAGGTCTAAACTTAGAAATATCTTCGTCATATTTTTTACCAGGTTTAATAACAGGTATTATTAAAGCAGTTTTCCAAATACTCGGAAAAATTCCTCTTGTTAAGCATTCATTATACATAGAAGTAACAAAATTTGGAAATTTATTGAATAATCTAAATACAATGTTACCGTTAACTCCATCTTCTCCAGGAGATTTATCATTGTTTAACTTTTTAATTACAGATCTAAATTCGTGAATTGTAAATTTAGCATCATTAATAGTATTTATATAAGTATTAATTGATTAAGTTTTTTATTGATTTAAAAATAATATAGTTTTGTTTAAATGCTGCCTAATCGGTTTATCATGCAATTGAAGATTGATTTAGCGACACTGTGACACCTTATTTTTATATACATTTTTATAACTAATTTTGTTAATATAAAAATATGATTTTCTGGGAATACATTATCCCATGAATGTTCTTCAAGATCTAGAAATGGTGTAGAAATATTAAGTGATTAGAATGTTACACTTATTAGTTTATTAATAGTCATATCATTGGGAGGTCTATTTTTATCTTCTTTCAAAAATAAACGAATAACCCTTTCTGTGGTTGTACATACTTTGATTGCATCTGAACTTGCAAAAGGATTTTTACAACGTAAAACAAAAATTGGCAGTTGCTTCCGCACCACTAAAATCTAGTAACTTTAAATCCTTGCATAAAAACAACAATGCATTTCCTATTGACGAACTTAATATCTGTGATGCCAAGCTAACTTTAATTTTTTGAAATTTACAGTAAATATGACTGTATACCATGTAGTTTCACTATATAATCCCACTTAACTACATGCCCTTCCAAATCCACAAGTTCACCTAAATCACCAAGCAAATTTCGCACAAGTTTTAGAATATGGCATGCATCCAATATAGTATATATTTTTAGTTTTGTCTGAGGCTCGATAAACCAAGGACAACCCGAAAATACTGTAATTTGAGCTCCAAGAAGTGCAGCCATTGAAATATTGCTGCTTAATCCATTAAATGTTACTGATACGGTGGTAATATTAATTTCATATAGTTTCCGTATATACTAGTTTGAACTAAACTTGCTTTTTGTTGTGCAGATATTCCTGATATTGGAAAATATGCAACATGTGTTGATGTCATTTACACGTTGTCATTGGACACTGAGCAATGCATATTTGATTTATAGTTAATAATTGGGAGAGCGAGCGTTTTTTTTATTTAGTCGCTTATAAGCGACAAAGTGACATTCCTCGAAAAAGATGACGTTTGCGTTGTCAAATACGAGCGCAAATGCCTACTTTGGATATCGATTGTAGAAAAAAATATATTGTGTGGTGCATAACTAGTGTCACTGATATTTTCTTGACAAAATCACAAAACGGTAAACCAAGAATTTGAGGTTAGGGTATGTGTTTTGCTGATTTTTAAAGAAATATTTAACTTCGAAAAATTGGGAAGTAAGTGTTTAATGTGATCATAAATAAAGATGTTTACTTTTTAATTTTATAGACAAAGAAATAGGATATATCGAAAATGCAAATCTGGGAGAAAATACAAATGGTAATTAAGTATTCCTTAAAAATTTATTGTTACAGTTTAACAAGCACATTTAATTTATTAAATTAATTACTTATTGTGTAGGATATTATTGGATAGTGGTTAATAATTTCTTTTGTAATGTATTCTAGATACATCAAGTGAAGTATTACAAATCGGGTGGTGCGACTCTTCTGTAAAACTCTTAATATCGGGTGGTGCGACTCTTCTGTAAAACTCTTAATATCATTGTACGAACAATTCAGACCAAAGATAGGAAAAACAGTAAAATTGAAGACCAAAAAGAAAATGTGGGAAGCAAGAGCACTGCCGCGCTGGCATGAATTTTCCATGATCTCGACTTTCCCACTTTGCTGTCATTTTTTAACCACTTCTGCTAATCGGTAAACTGTGGAAAAATATTTACCATGTACAGAATTGAGTCTAGAATTCGAACCGGCAATGAAAAAAATCGTTTTTTTTTTTTTTTGATAGTGACCACTTTGTTCCCACTCACGCACACTCATCCACTCACTCACTCACACACGTACTCTCTTCAATCCATTCCTCAACATCACACTCACTGTAGTAGCACTGATACTGATGTTCATTGGCGGGACACTTCATAATATAGAAAAGTGTTAATATTTTATTTACAGGTGTTGTAATAGTTGAAGGGGGGGGGGGGGCACTTGAGGACGTGACGTCATAAGTTGTGGGGTACGTCACGCCCACGCCCATTTCCCAGTCCCATGGCTTCTTCTCGGGGTCCTTTTTCAACCCCTAATCGGAGTTTTCAACCCCTTGATATTTTCACCCCCTTAAAGACATTTTTACCCCTAATTAGAGCCCTCTTGGCTGGGGTTCGGCTTCTTTTCGGGGACGATTTTCAACCCCTTGATTGAATTATCAGCCCTTGACGGTATTTTCACCCCTAATTATGGCCACAACCCCTAGAGGGTAGGCAAATGCGCGCGCAAGGGGCCGGGTAGGGTTCTCTCTAAGATTAGTTAAGGCTCTTATGACTTTATTAAGTCGGTGGTAAGGCTAGGCCACACCCATTCCTTTTACCTGATTGGCTATACGCGTATTAAGGCGGGACAAAGACTACGCCACACCCATCATTTTACCTGATTGGTTGTACGTGTGGTCAACCCTCTGACTTCTTATTGGTCCTATGCACCATCACCTAGTCTCTATGCTCTGATTGGAGGATTAAGTCTGCGTCGGTTGTCACGGCAAATTTTATTCTGTATTTTAATAAGGTACCCTAATGATGGCTAATAAGACAGGTCTTCGGAACTTTTTGAGGGCCGCGCTCCTGTCCCTTGGCTGGAAATATGTTTTTTTTATGATTGTGGACCTGAACAGACTAAATTTGGCCTATCGTGCTAAAGCACTCAGGAACACTTAGGAGGATGGATAGAGGGATAATGAATTGCCAACAAATGCCTATGAACAGCTACCTTAAATTTTCTTATATCATAAGTGAGAGGAAAACAGGAACTAGGGAGATCATTCCAGACTTTAGAAGCCGTGTAGAAAAATGTGGATTGCGCCCGTTTTGTACGACAAGTGGAGATTTGTACTGCATACTGATGATGTGAATGAGCGAACCGAGTGTTTCTCACAAAGATAGCCCGAGATGGTATCAAAGAATATAATTCAGCAGCACAATAGCCGTTGTAATAACGATAATACAAAGAAAGAACTGAAACCATCCTTCTATGCTCAAGGGACTGTATGTGAGAAGTTAAGGACGGGTAATTTATAAGCCTAATCGCTCTCTTTTGAATACGACCAATGATATCGAGAGCGTATTGGGGAGCACTAACCCAGAGGTGAGAATTATATTCCAGATGAGGCCGAATTTGGGCCTTATACAGCAGAAGGAGTTGTCGAGAGGTAAAGTACTGCTTAGATCTGTACAAAAAGCCTATTTTACGAGCAGATGTTTTGGTAGCTGACAGAAGATGGTCAACCCATGAGTGATTTGAAGATACAGTCATACCCAACAGAGTAATAGAGTCTGAAAACTTAAGAACTGAGCCATTCATACCTACAACAGGAAATGATCGATCTTTTTTGGCGGACACAAGGCAACACTGAGGTTTGTTAGCATTAAATTTAACTAGATTACTGGTTCCCCATTCGAGAATACGTTGAATGTCTTTGTTGATTGAATTTGCCATTTCAGCTTTAATTTCTTGATTTAACATAGAAGGTGGATTATCACTATGAGTAGACTGAGATGAACTACAATGAAGAGTGCTATCGTCAGCGTATCGTGAGCGTATCATTTAACCCATACGAGGTGAGTTTGGCAAGTAAACACTTATGCCAAACTTGGTCAAATGTCTTTGAGATATCTAAAGCGACTACAACTGTTTCACCGGACTGCTCTACTGTATTGTTCCAAACTTGGGTCACATATGATAGATCACCTGTTGAACGACTTTGCCTAAACCCATATTGGTGGTCACTAAGGAGTTTGTTAGTTTCAAGGAACGTGAGCAGTTGCTGATTGATGGCTTTTTCCATGATTTTAGACAAAATGGAAGTGATGGCAATTGGCCGGTAGTTTGAGGGATCGGTCTTATCGCCTTTTTTGGGAATAGGTTGTACATTTGCTAACTTCCATGATGAAGGGAATTCCCCAGAAGACATAGAGATCGTATAAAGCTTAGATAGGACTGGTACTAGTTCGGGGGAACATTTCTCTAAGACAATAGCTGGGATACCGTCTGGGCCAGTCGCCTTATTGAGATCAAGCCTACTGATTATCGATTCCAAGAGCTTGTACCGAAAATGAATTAGTTTCATAGCGTATGAAGAAGAGTTGACTAGGGGTACATCTTTTCCAGAATCATTGAGACACGAGTTTGATACAAACAAATCCACAAATTGGCTTTGTCTACAGAATCAGCAACTACCGATCCGTCAATAGATGTCAGGGGGGGGGGATGAAGATATTCCAAAGTTTTTACTAATGGCTTTAGCTAAAGACCAAAATTTACGACTCCCTAAGGAGATGTAGCTAGTTCATTGCATTTTCGTTGTTCGAACAACTTTTTAGTTTTAGTGATGACACTTTTGCAGATATTTCAAGCACCAACGTATTCTACATGACTGTCGACCGATTGATTAGATTTCCATTTAATGTAATATTTATTTTTTAAAGACATTGCATCAGCACAAGCCTTAATGAACCAGGGTTTGGAACGTGAACGACCTATACGGTACTGTATTTTTTGGGAATGTATAACTCCATTCCAATGAGGATGACTTAAGATACTGAAAGAGCGATGTCCAAAGAAGAGGACGATTTAAAACAATATTCACGCTATGGAAAGGTTGCAAAGAAATCCCGTAAATCACTCCATCGTGCTGACTTAAAACACCACAAGGTTCTATCGGTTTTGCAAACAACAGTGGAATTAGTTACAGTAGAAATGATTTCTATTAGTCAATGGTCGGAAAGACCTAAAGGCGAAAGAACGGAAGTTTTATAAACAAGAGGGTTTGATGTAAGAAAGAGATCTAGAAGATGTGGAGTATGGTTAGGGTTATCAGGGATTCTTGTGGGTTCGAGACCTTCCTACATTGTCGTGAACCCTTGGCGGTAAATTTGAATTTGTGTTCTAATAAGGGGGCCTTAATGCTAACTTGTAAGACAGGCATAGGTCTTCGCAACGTACTCTCGGGGCTTCGCACCCTTGGCCTGACCCTTCGTGGAAAATTTTAAATTGTATTTAATTTTCTGCAGGTTATGACGGTGGATTTAAAGTTGGGGGCCTAATGCTAACTTGTAAGACAGGTGTAGGGCTTCGCAACTTGCTCTCGGGGCTTCTCCCCACTCGTTGTGATCGGAACTTGTTCGGAGGGGTTCGCGTATTGTCGTGATGCCCTTGACGGGAAATTTAAATTTGTATTCTAATAAGGGGGCTTAATGTTAACTTGCAAGACAAAGTGTAAGACCCTCAGCCATTTTGTTATAATTAAATAGTATCATCATGACCCTTTTAATTATGAGTCATAATCAAGACTCTCGGCATTTTGTTTTGGCTGTAAATTTGAGTTGATATTCTAATAAGGGCTCTAATGATAACTTGTAAGACAGGTGTGAGGCTTCGCAACTTGCTCTCGAGGTTCTGCACCTCTTGTCGTGGCTCCTTTGGCTGGGAATTTGAGTTTGTATTCTAATAAGAGTCCCTAATGTTAACTTGTAAGATATGTATAGGGTTTCGCAACTGGCTCTTTTGCCTTAGCCCCCTTGCCGTGCCCCACTAGCTTAAATTTTGAATTTGTTAATAGCGCTATCTATTTGTGTATAGACTAATGAATGTTTTCTTTAATATAGCTGGCGACACCTAGCGGTATATTTTAGAAGTATATACAGGTCCTTGTAATGGTTATCGTGGGAAATTTGAAATAAGGGATCTAACACTAACTTTAAAGGTAAGACGTATGCATTTGGGCCTCAACCCACCGATCAATCTCGACCAAATCAAACAACGAGACTTCGCTCCTTGTCTTGGCGGTAAATTTGAACTTGTAAGACTACATAAATAAAGCTTACCTCGAGTAGGATTTTAACCTGCGACTATTCTAATAATGGGGCCTAACGCTAACTTATAAGATAGTTATAGGTCTTCACAACTTGCTCCCGGGCGTTCGCTCCTTGTCATGGCCTTGGAGTTCAAAATTTGAATTTGTTAGTGTAAAACTCATGTGTGCCTTCTGTAATAGGGGCTGACGTTATTGCAAATTGAAAAATCAAACAATGAGATTAATCACAATCAATCAAAGTAATTAACCAAATCAGTCAGATCAATTAACCTCAATCACATCAAACAAGAAGCTGAGCTAACAATTCTTCATGACCTTCAGGTAACGATTCTCCCACTGTATATAACTTGCTCATATCTAAATCAATTCAATCTCAATCAATCAAATCATAACTTGCAGCTTGTAAAAATCAGCTTACAATTCAAAAATACTGGTTTGGCTTAAAAACCGGATTAAAAAGCACAAAACAATTTAAAAAAAGTGCTTAAAAAAGCATCAAAATATAAAGCAAAAAGCGGTTAAAAAGCATAAAAAAGCGGAAATAAGTCAAAATGAGAAATAATAGTTATTTTTTATTTGTACTATAATATATTCCATTGTTTTTACACATACGTATTATTTTTGTTAATATAGTCTGCTGTTATTTAATGCTTAAAAGAATGTATAACTAAGTGTTTCTCCAAACTTTCCATGGTAAAATTATGTCTTCTGTCTGTTAAAATGTTTTTGTATGCAGAAAAACTTCGTTCTACATCACACTAGTTACTGGTGCATATTTAAATTTTGGTATAATTTCTGGATCTATTTCAAAATCAGAATCATGCCCACCACTCAAAATAGCTGATATTTTTTGCAATGTTTGAAATCCTTCATTCTTTGAGAGAGTCTGAATCAATTTTTCTTTTATTGTTTGACCAATATGTCCTGGAATACTATTTACTGCAGCTTCAAAATTTTTAATAGCATTTACGGATTCCATTAACAGTAGTTGCTGTTTTTCCAAAAATTGAATACTCTGACTTACAAATTTAAAATGAGTCTTAATGAAAGCCAAATTGTGTGAAAGTTCGGGTATTTCTAAAACTTCCTGACATTCTTGAATTGCTTTGCTTTCTGTACCTTGAAATTCAACTATCACGCTTCTAAATTCTTTAAAATTATCGGCATAATACATGGCAGCATCTAGCCAAGTTCCCCATCTTGTTAAAATAGGTTCTGGGGGTAAAGCAATATCAGGACATCTCTCTTTAAAAAGTTGCACTCTCAATGGTGCTTTTATAAATATTTTTTTGCCATTTTTTATTAATTTATTGACCAACGGATATTGCAATCTTATGGTTTCAGCCACGCAATTAAGCCCATGAGCTAATCAGGTGCAATGTATTAAATTATAGTAGAAAATCTTAATATTTGCCGCAGCTTTTATCATGTATGCTGCAGCATCGGACAGCATCAATAAAATTTTTGCATTTGGAACCGCCTCGGGCAAAAAAAACTTGTTTAACTCTTCAAAGACAAATCTAGAAATAGTATTACTATTCGTTTTTGTTAATTCTTTCGAACTTATTAAAAATCCTTCTGTGATAATATCTTCATTCAAGACTCCTATAATTAAGTTCGCTATATATCTTCCACGTGTGTCAGTTGTTTCATCTACAGTAAACCATATACAATTATTTCCGATAATTTTTTTAATTTGCTGCATTGTTTCGTCATAAACTACAGTGACATAGTTTTTACGAAGAGTACTTTCATCTGGAATGCTTTTTTTTACAGTATTTCTCTAGAAATTGTCTAAAAGAGATACTTTGTAATTTATTCAAAGGAATATCTGATTTAACCATAGCACTGCACAAATCAAAATTAAATTGTATTTGTTCATTAAAACCAGAAGTTGAGGCCATTGAAGTCGAAATAGTCTGTTGCTTAATTTTATTTTCCTCGTATTTTTTAAAGTGCTCCTTATGCCGTTCAGTTTGTAAATGCTGAGTTACATCGTATTTTTTATTGCATATGATCTGCAATAAAATTGTTTAAAATTCTATTAAAATCTATTTTATTAAATTGTTGTATATTTTATAGTCGTTGAATAAACATCGAAAAGGAAATCTCTTAAGAATTATAAAAATAAAGTGGTATTTTAAACAAGTTATTTTGATTTTGCGAATTTTTACTTACAGTTTTAGAACATGCTTGACAAAAAATCTTTTTATTGTCAATTTTCAGTTCCTTGTGACCCCCAATCCACTCTTCAACGGTTGGCTTTTGTTTTGGCATTGTTTAAATAATTACAGCGTATAGCTCAGCGTAGACGATAGAAATAAACTGGACGCCTCGCAACAACTAAACATTAGCACAGCATAATATGCTGTGACATTAGTACAGTGGCGAGTATTGAATTAACGCAGACTTCTGTTATGAAGTAGCTTTTATCCAATAACAAAAAAGATCATTCCGATAATATACGAACGCTTGCCGATTTAATATTGAAAATATAAGGCGGTATTTTAAAAATGTAAACCCATTGAATAAAGAATTCAATGTTTAAACCTAACCTAAGATTTAAACAGTTTAAGGGATTTCCCCGATCTTACTGCAATGTTGTTGCATTTAACGAATTAAACAATTCAATAAAACTAATGGTTGATAAATATATATTTTTAGTTGCATCAGAAAAATTGCATGTGTTTACATTTATAACTGTTTTATCTTTTAAAGATTGTTTTACAGCAATATTTGCAATACGTTTAGAAATTTTGTGCTGCGTCTTTTTTTTTAATTCTACCGTTGGTTGTTCTACGTGGTCTTCCTCCAACATGACTTGCTTTGCCTGTTATATTAGTTTTTCGGCTTGCAATTGCTGTTGGCTGTACTTGAATTTGTGAGCCAAGGTTTTTTCGGTGAAAATGTAACAATTTTAATTATAACAATATATGAGCATGAAAACGAAAGGGAAATGTACCTGATCCAAATGTTGCACAAAATGAAACAAATCCATTTACCGTTTTGACCTTTTTTAATTTTTCTACCATTTTTCGTACCACAGGCACAGTTTCAAATGGTGATTCTTTTACATACTTAGCTAGATATTGAGAAAATTCATTTATTAATTGTTCACCTTCATCAACAACTTTGCGTACAGTTGCTGAACTATCTTCACTAGTTAACGGCACTTCTTTATTAGGTAGTTCCGGTTCCTCTTCAATAATTATTTCATGGACTCCATTTATTTCAAGTGCTGATGGTTCTGTTTGTAATTTGGTTAATGGTAACAACCAATTTGGTGATGCCATATTTCCTGTGGCAATTCTTAATAAATTGCTTCTAATTGACAGATTATCAATTTTTTTTATGCATCTGAATGGTATAAGAGATGAACCCAATCTACATGTTTACATATAGCTCCTGTATTACCATGAAAACAAGTGCAAATCAAAACATCTGTGTAAACTACATAATGTAGATTTGCACCGTGCTCACTTGGAACGAGATACACTTGGTCTCCTAGTTTTTGAATATTTTCAATTATATGTGTTGGAGGCAATACAATTGTTTGTAAAAGTTTATCTTTTAATTGCCTGTTATGTGCTATGTCAAGTAATCGTCTTTTGCAATAGTCAACAAATTTAGTCAGTAAAAAATCTACTAATTGAATAATATTAAAAGCTTTTACGCGATTAAAGATTTTGTCTTTCAATAAACGCATAGCAGCTTCTGAAATATTATTGGTGTGGTTTCCTTTGACAAGAAGCCATGCTCTAAAACTAATGGCCCACATATCTCGTCTTTGCCAGTATGAATTTAAATACTGACATAATTTGCATAATTTGCATCTTGCCTCTTCTACTGCTGTTTCATATTCTTCTTCACATTTTGTTATTGTTGGAGCATACATAACTGTTCTAAATTGCTTAAAAAATGTCATTGCAGTAGCTTTAGGTACTCCATTTTTGGAACTAACTAACCATCTATAAATGGACTGCAAAACATGAAATACACATAGACATCTAGAATTAGACCACGTAGATTTTATAGCAGTACGTTCTGATTCACTATCATCGGTCATAAAAACTTGTGGACCTTCTACTTTACCGCAAAAAATTTGATTCTTTAACATACTCTTTAACATGTCAAATCCCAGAGTTATATGTACGACACTTTCAGAAGATGTTATAATAAGACCAAGAGCCAATCCACCACATTCACTCTTGGTAGACATAATAAAAACTTTACTACCATCGGGATCTACAGTGCCAGTAGAATCCAAAAACACAATCTCTGATGCTGAACTAATATTTCTATGAATTCTTTTAAATAATGGAGGACATAATCTAGAAATAATATAAACTGTAAATTCTTGTTTGAATAATTATCTTTTCTTACGTTATGACGTAACTGGTATCTTTAAAATACATTTTTGAACATTCGTCACCTACAGTGTTATTGTACTCCTTCAATCTTGCAATTAATTTTGTTTCCATCTTCACTGGATTCAATGGGACAATACTGATTTTTAAATTCTTTCATGAAAAGATAGTAGCAGTAATTGTAGTCAGGACATACACTGCGATCAGCTGAAAGAATATATAAAATTGTTTTATGATGTGGCTATTATTAGAAATTAATATATTTATTTTGTTGATTACAACTAGAGGGAGGGAATAATTTAAAAGTAACTAGTATGTTCATCTGTGTATTCCCAATAGATGATTTACATGGTTTTAATCGAATTCGGGAACAGAACTGTAGGTATACAGAACAAGTTTAAGGAATGCCCTTCTTCTAATCATTATACCCTAATCGATTGCCTATTATTATTATTTTTGATGCATAACAAAGATATAGCTAGGTATGGAAAACATAATATACAAACCTAAATGTTTCTCGTAATCATCTGTGGATAGCTGTATCTCAATTTTTATGGTCTCAAGTGCAGTAGCAGGTGAATGACCTAATTTAAATAAATCTACTAATGTTTGTTTGGTGGTTTCCGAAACTCGTCTAAATCTGAGAGCATCTGCAGATATTACATTGTGGTTATGGGAGGGCTTATACACAATTATGCATGGCATTTCTGGGTCTGGATCATTTTCAGATTTACCTCGGAACTTTTTGTTAATTTTTTGTAAGGTAACCTTTAAACTGGAAGGACAGTTCCTGTTTTTGGTACGATTTTTGGCTGATGAATCGTATAACTTCTTCGATCTCGTGTTGTGGTGACAATTTAAAAACTGTTTTAACACAATCCATTCTCCAGTGCTGTTCCCTGTTCTTATAATTGAATAGGTGCATGATGTATGTTCAATTTTACATCTTCTGGAGCAAAAAGTGCAGCTTTGAAAGTAATTTCACATATTCCACTCTTACTCTTCAAACAGTTCATTATTTTGTACTTTGTTTTTTGTGGCAGCATATTCTATAAAAATATCATTCTTTATATATTGTCTTTTATTTGAAAATAAAAGTACCTAAGTGTAATTTATTTTGTTATCGTATCATATAGTTTATTATCTATCTGTAATTGCAAATATTTCTGTGCAATTATTGGGTCATAATATTATAGAAACCTGTTAGTGTATGTAGGTAGCATACACATGGTTTTAGATTTAAAATTTAGATATTTATAATAATATATGCGAATACAGATAAAATTATAGAAAAACTAATTGCTTGCTTTGCATAAAATCTTAGCATTCTGATTGTTTAGACTTACTTCAAGATCGATTCCAAAATTGAGATCACAATAATTAAGGTCTTCAGTCATTTTAAATTCAAAATTCTTATAACTACAAAAGTGTATAATAGTATATCTAAATAGCACAAGCACTAGCACAATACAATAGCAATAACAACCAGAGATAAACAACTATGAGAGATATAGTAATAAAACTAATTATAAATAAGATTAATCACATGGAAAATACAAATGACAATAATAAATCGTTAAAAATGTTTAATTTTTAAAAATTATCGGTAATAAATCGGCCAGCGTTCGGTTATTTTCGGAATTGTGATTTTTGTTATTGGTTGAAGGTAACTACATAACAGAAGTCTGCGTTAATTCAATACCATAGAGAAATAATACTCGCAGCAAAGAATATTACGTTAATATTCTTTGCTCGCAGTACAGTGACCGGTGCCGGGCACAAATTTATTTATGGTGCCGGGTGCGTAAGAAGACGAGGAGCCGGCGCATTGCGAAGAACTACGGCGGGTGCCGATTATAATAACAACAATAAAGCATTCCAGTGAAGTGTCCAATTTATTCAAGATGGCCGCCGATTGGCATGTTTTGCAGGTGTTTATATGGCATTTGGAAGAAAAAAAACTTTTTTTAATATACTAATTGAATATAATCAATGCAAGTAGGTGTGTGCGTTGTTAAAGAATAATCTATTGCTAATTTAAGGACGATAATACCAGGACTTAGTGTTAATAATTAATAAAATTGAGTATTGATACCAGTGACAGTGTAGAGTGGAATTAGAGTTACCATTGATAAAAATATGCCCCTTGTATTGTTGTTAAATGCGGTAGTAGAGCAAACAGAGATAATGTGCCGTTCTTCTCTATTCCTGCCGTTTTAAACTTTAGACACAAACCACATATTAATCAGTTGTCGGAGAAAAGAAGAGAGAAATGGCTTGCAGCAATTAAACGTGACGATTTAACAGAAAATATAAAGCAATATCAAAAAGTTTGCAGCAAGCATTTTATATCAGGTAAGTACTATTTTAAATGTTAAATGCATTTATTGAACACTATTCTTAGGTAAACCCGCTGCATTGGAAGATGTTGATAACCCTGACTGGGTTCCTTCTCAGGAAATGGGATATTTAAGTGGACCAAATATTAAAAAAAAAGAATCATTAAGTCGATATGAAAGACTACATGGCCGTCAACATGGTAATAAAGAAATTCCTTCTACTTCTAGATCGGTAAGGATATAAGTAATCAGCTCTAGAATACTTCACACAAACAATTTTTTGCAGGCTAATGAGACTATTGAACCCATTGATGCTGTAGAATGTGTTTGTGATACCAGTGTCTACACGCAGACAAATTTGACAAGTGATGAACTTGAAAAGACTTTCATTAATTTACAATTTGCTAGCAGGAAATTATCATTATTAGAGAATAGCCTAAATAAATTAAGTTACACTTTAAAATCATTTGAAGGAGACGATGTAAAAGCTAAATATTATACGGGGCTTACATATCCTGTATTATTAGTTGTGTATAATAACATTAAGGAACATATGCCAACTTGGCCTGTACACCAACTTCATACATCAGAACAACTGGTTTTATGTTTAATGAAGTTGCGTCTTAATTTAGATTTTAAAGACTTAGCGTTTCGATTTGGAATTTCTCCAACTACAGCTTCAAAATATTTCATCACTGTAATTAATTGTTTGTATGCACGATTTAAATCATTAATAATTTGGCCAGATCGTGAAGTTGCACACAGAAATATACCATCTTGTTTAAAAGAGGTATTAAAAGAAAAAACTACAGTTATAATTGACTGTTTTGAAATTTTTATTGAACGCCCCTATAATTATGTAACTGCAGCCCAATGCTGGTCAAATTATAAGCATCATTCCACTATAAAATTTCTGATAGGCATAACTCCACAAGGCACAATAAATTATATTAGTAATGCTTGGGGTGGGCGTATTTCTGATAAACAGATTACGCAATTAACTAACTTTTTAGACAAAATTCTACCAAATGATATTGTTTTGGCTGACAGGGATTTTTTTAATTCACGAGGACTTAAAGATGTTGCAAGCAAAATTAGTTATACCTGCTTTTACTAAAGGCAAAAGTCAACTACATCCTCTTGATATTGAGGAGTGTCGGCAAATTGCACATGTTCGAATACATGTAGAGGGGTTTTATAGGTGTTGTCAAATCCAAATTTTCAATTCTGCAAGGGGCAATACCAATATCTATGATCTGCAATGTATCAGATGTACTTATTATTGATAAGATAGTAACTATTTGCTGTGCTGTTATAAATTTATGTCCACCAATTGTACCTATGTAAAATGTTATCTTGTCAATACAAATAAAGTGATATGTTTATTTGCTGTTTATAAACACGTAAAACTTTCTAAACTGCTTATACGTTAATATTAACCGCTTGTTCTCGGCGTGTGAAATATTGCAATTTTTCACACATTTTAGTCATAAGCAGTTGTAAAAGGGTTAACACTATGCAATTGTCACGAGACATGTCCCAAGACAGGATAAATTGTTTTATTTCACATCGTGGTGTGGTCTGAAGTACTGCAGCCACATACAAACTTCAGAAATGTCTTATGATAGATTTCAATTCATTCTTAACAAAACAAGAAAGATTTTTTTTGTCTGGTCAGTTTTCAATCTGCCTTGTGGAGATGAAAAAATATGCTAATCACATACACATAAATTGTTTATTGCTACCCTTACAAATTTATATACATTTTAAAAATCTTAACTTAATAATTTTGTACAATCACTACCATACAACATATCTGGAACTTTTTCAAGCAACAAACAGTTTAAATGAAATATGATGCAATTTTCACTACTACAGTGTACACTTTCTTGATCTGCACTTGGATTACATAAAGGGCAAAATAGCATGTTTTCACTAGTTTCTTTGGTGGTAAAATATTTAGCAAGTAGTTCAGGTTGCATAGTGTTAACCCTTTTACAACTGCTTATGACTAAAATGTGTGAAAAATTGCAATATTTCACACGCCGAGAACAAGCGGTTAATATTAACCTTCGATGAAATTCAAGTGCAACATTCAAAGTGCAAAAGTGTAACCGCTGTGTACTTTTAACAAGATATTTTATTCTTCCGTTTCAACTGATGATATACGTGTGGAAATATTGTTTTTTTTTAGTGTGTTAGTCTTGAAAAAGACTGTTTGTTAAAGGTAAAGGTGCAGTGTAATGGAAATAAAGTAGGAAAAAGGAACGTGTAAAAGAACGAAATAACGAAAAGTAATAATGATAATGAGAGATAACAAAATGGCAGAAAATGGTATAAAATAGGAAAAACAGTAATGAAACGAGAATAATAAGGGCGGTAAAATGTAAGGTAAGAGATTATGAATTTTAGTAATAAATAGTGTAATTTTTATATGATTTAGTAATTTAGCATTTTCACATTGGTGAAACTGATAAGAAGAATAAGAGCTAGGGTAGACAATGAACTGTATACACAGTTCATTGAGGGTAGAGCTCTTTTCTCTCTCGTTTTTTTAATAGTTCTCACCTATTAACATTTAAAATGCATAGGAATTGTATCAATGTGTGCCAATCGGCGGCCATTTTTTTAAAATACCACGTGATCTGGAATGCCTAATACTAAGCAGCGGCGTATCACATTTGTATGTTTAATTATATGTATATTGGAAGAATGCGTACGAAGAATCATTCCAATATTTCCATTGGTGGCGCGTTTTTTTTTTAACATTTGGTTTTTCATGTTTGCATAATAGGCATTAACCCCTGAAAGTATGGAGGCATCTCTCCCATTTGTCTAATAGGTAATTTTGAATGTATTTTTAATATGTGCTAATAAAAATGAAATAAATGAAAGCAATAAGTACCCATTAGAAAATTGCTTTAAAGACAATTAGAGGGAAAAAATATACTAATAATAAATTTACAAGCAGTTAACATAATGACTGCAATTAGAGGTGTGATATATAAATATCCTGATTCTTGGTGCATGCATATTAGTTTTTGAAAATTGATTGTACGGTGTAAATATTTAACTTCCTTTTATATGTTAACATATCAATTTTATTAATTTAATTATGGTATTACTTCCAGTACAGCTATAATAAATTGTGTATTTACATAAAATATGGTTCTTTGAATTGATTTGAAAATACCATTAAAATATACATTATGCACCATGCGACGCCTCTGAGGTAAACGAACGCGGGAATTTGAACAATATCATAAAGCCGTATTTCGCGCATAGGCGGTCTCGTCTTCTTACGCGCCCGGCACTGTAGGCACGGCATAGTGCAAGGCGAAACTTCGAGGAATTACTTACGGGTAAGTGGATTCTTCGGAAATCACAAAACGGATTTACTTTATATGAACGTCTTTTCGCGAATAATGTGTTTGTTATTTTTAAAAATCGTGTAAATATGTGTAAAAAAGTTGAAATAAGCACGAACGGGAAAATAAGCATAAAACCACAAAAAAAGCAAAAAAGCATAAAAGCAACTACCGCAATATACTTGTTTTTTTGTAATTCGTGTAAAAATTAAATATCTCATAGTTGCTTACAAGATTCAGCGATAAGCACCATGCTTTAATTCCGTACACTATTTATAACCCTATTGCAGGGTTCTACGTACAGTGCTAAAATTACGATTTATATTTAAATTAGTTTAAAATGCCTATACAACAGCAAATATATAACCAAACCCGAAATCAAGCCACTATATCATTTTACATACAAGAAAAGTCTTAGCGGAAAAACCTCTGTCAAAAGGGTCTCTAGATTTATAAACATGGCTGAATGCACCATTCCGTTTTTGAAAATGGACAAATAGGTACCCCAGGGGTAAATAAACAAGCTGGCTTCCATTTACAATATTGATCATACACAAACGTTAGAATTGAATTAAGGTACGTCTTACAAAAGCAACCCTCATTTCAAAATACCGGTCTGATTTAACTTACAGCTTGCAAAATATCGACTTGAACTATCTTACAGTCCGTAAAAATGGACCTTCATTGCTAAAATACCTAGTAAAAAATCATACAATGCAGTGTTTCTAATGCTACCACACACAAACCAGTTGCATCACAAAACAAATTAACGTGTGACCTTATTGGCTAGTTTTGCATACAATAATAAAAACAGTTAAATATAATCATACTTGAAAGAAGTCCTCTATGTTATTTTACACACACACACACACACACACACACACACACAACCACACGCACG
>JARFJB010000708.1:2469905-2472405 GCA_036346205.1 Vesta saturnalis | reverse complement strand
TACTCCTTCTCCTAATATCTTCCGAATTAACAGCAGAAATATATGTTACACCTACAACTCGGTTCTGATAAGTATTATTGTTGCACACATACAAAATTTTACCTGGTGAGTGACTTTTGCTAGTTTTCTGTATCAAGAGGCTCTCGTTATCTGTACTTTACTGAAAGTTTTTATAACCATTACATTACTGTGTTTGCTACTTGTATTAGTGTGTTATCACAATTATTTTAAGCCTGAAACTAATGCTTATACTTTATGGTTAAACCTTTGCTTAGTAATCGAGAGTAACATCATACACTTTTACCTGTAAAAGATAAGTTGGGTTATTTCCAAAGTTTCGCTTATACTTACATTTGACTTTACAATCGAATTTGTACTTTATCTGTCAATCTCTAACGTTTCTTATGTACTAGTTTTACTCTGATAAATAACCATAGTTGTTCAATGGTTAGAACTACTTGTGTTTACTGCACATACAATCAGCTGTTGTTGACTGAATGCTGCTAGTCGAGTTTAAATATACCATATATGTCATAAAATTTATGCTAACTGCTGGGGTTTCAATTACTGCGTAATTAAACGGGAATATTTATTTACTAGCTTTGGGGTTGTATAACATTTATAATTTTTCTTTCGGATTACAATTTTAATAGTTGTTTATTCTAAAACTGTCTGAAGTAGGAGTTACTAATCGAATTTTTTTTTGTAGCTTTATGCTTACTTGCCAACTTGGTAATCAACTCGGCCTTTCAAAAATTTATCTAAATGCTTTATGCTTATTAATTTTTCGGTAATGCTCATGTTAACTAAATTTAATAATATTTTGTGCTTACATAAGTAAACAACAGGGTAGACATCTAGTGCTAAATTTTTGTTTTATATTTGGGGTTTATTTGCGTCCGGTTGATTGGAAACTGATAAGTTAATCCAACGGAGAGCTCTTCGCTGAATTTCGGAAAAAAAAAACAAACAAAGAAGTCAATTTCGGATAATTATAAATATATGTTTTGGGTATTATTTTTCTTTAGGGTCAACACTAGATGCCGAACCGCATTGTGGCTGAGTAGGTAAAGTTTCAAGTAAATTTCATAGTTTGTTTCAGTTATGGCGGAAAGGTAAGTTGATTGCTGATGGTTTATTTCTTGGAGACATGGTCTCTGATTATATTTTTGTGTTAGATATTTATGAATATTTGAATGTTATTGTAACATTTATGCTATTTAACGTTGGGGTATATTAAACAAGTGGTGTTAAACGATTGTACGTTCTTTCATTAATCCTGTGATCTACGATTCCATTCCTAACCAGTTCCTCCTCAGTGTGGACTTAGTTCACCACTTTCTTTTAGCTGTCTCTTTTGTCCTCTGTGGCCGTAGCCCTTTTCTTGATAGAGGGGCGATAAAGAAGTCAATCAAGTGGTGCCCTTTTTTAAATTTTATGTATTTCCTTTCTCCTGCCAAAACGCCCATGCATCCAAGTGCTTAACCGACCGACTGAGCTTCCGGCTAATTCCTCTTTTCCTTGTTACTGCACCTTGGTCACAAATTTCTACCAATATCCTTTTGTGCACGTAACAATTTATTATACGTTACACTATTATTACACGTCAAACGAATCGATTAATCAAGCAAATCATTTGTTTTTGTCTGACAACGCTGTAGAAAATTTAATTGTGAGTCATAAGTGTTAAATAGCCGTTATTCATTTCGCCTTACACTTAGACGTACAGCTTGTTTTTGTTTTTGCATTAAATCGAATAAGGCTGACAGAAGCTGATTTCAAATCAGACAAGAAAGCCCTCCGATTAGATTACACTTATTTTTTAAAGCAGACTTGACTGTTTGTGACGTCATCTAGTGGTGTATTTTTAAACTGGTGCATGTTTTCTGTAATGGCAGTTGATCGCGACTTTACCTAGTAGTATATTTTAAAAGCAGATTGTTTGTTGACGACACCGCCTAGTGATGTATTTTTGAACTAGCGAATGTTTTCTGTAATAGAACTTGATCGTGCTCGTCTCCCTCACCTCTCTCGTATCCCACGTCTCTATCGATTCTCTCCTCTCCACCGTCTCCCTCCTTTTTCACATATCCTGTCTCTCTCCCCTCTCGCTTCTCAGGTTTCTCTCTCTCTTAGACTTACACCACGTTTTTTTTTTTACTCTCAGGCATTTGTCTATTTTCAATGTTAGGTTAGATTAATAAACGCACGTTTTTAGGCTAGGACACTGGAACTCGTTCTCGGGTCTTTGCCTCTTGTCAGATCTCCGTCCCCTTCTCGGACCTTCTTGTTTGTTATTGTGCTACATCCTGTACGAGATTGGCGAGCATTGCATGCAAAACTAGCCAATAAGCTTATACGTTAATTTGCTTTGTGTTACAACTGGCTTGTGTGTGTGTGTATGTGTGTGTGTGTGTGTGTGTGTGTGTGTGTGTGTGTGTGTGTGTGTGAGTGTGAGTGAGTGAGTGAGTGAGTGAGTGAGTGAGTGTGTGTGTGCGTG